>JANJGN010002123.1:0-86233 GCA_026770705.1 Isurus oxyrinchus
GGATGGACATGTTTTAATGGTGTGACTGGTGTCGGACATGTTTAAATGGTGTGACTGGGATGGGACATGTTTTAATGGTGTGACTGGTGTCGGACATGTTTTAATGGTGTGACTGGGATGGGACATGTTTTAATGGTGTGACTGGGATGGGACATGTTTTTAATGGTGTGACTGGTGTCGGACATGTTTTACTGGTGTGACTGGGATGGGACATGTTTTAATGGTGTGACTGGGATGGACATGTTTTAATGGTGTGACTGACATTTTAAATGGTGTGCTGGACTTGGGATGGGACATGTTTTAATGGTGTGACTGGTGTCGGACATGTTTTAATGGTGTGACTGGGATGGGACATGTTTTAATGGTGTGACTGGTGTCGAACATGTTTTAATGGTGTGACTGCTGGTGACGGACATGTTTTAATGGTGTGACTGGGATCGGACATGTTTTAATGGTGTGACTGGGATGGGACATGTTTTAATGGTGTCACTGGGATGGGACATGTTTTAATAATGTGACTGGTGTCGGACATGTTTTAATGGTGTGACTGGTGTCGGACATGTTTTAATGGTGTGACTGGGATGGGACATGTTTTAATGGTGTGACTGGGATGGGACATGTTTTAATGGTGTGACTGGTGTCGGACATTTTTAATGGTGTGACTGGGATGGGACATGTTTTAATGGTGTGACTGGTGTCGGACATGTTTTAATGGTGTGACTGGGATTGGACATGTTTTAATGGTCTGACTGGTGTCGGACATGTTTTAATGGTGTGACTGGGATGCGAAATGTTTAATGCTGACTGGATTGGACATGTTTTAATAGTGTGACTGGTGTCGGACATGTTTTAATGGTGTGACTGGGATGGACATGTTTTAATGGTGTGACTGGGATGGGACTTGTTTTAATGGTGTGACTGGTGTCGGACATGTTTTAATGGTGTGACTGGTGTCGGACATGTTTTAATGGTGTGACTGGTGTCGGACATGTTTTAATGGTGTGACTGGGATGGGACATGTTTTAATGTTGTGACTGGGATGGGACATGTTTTAATGGTGTGACTGGGTGGGACATGTTTAAATGGTGTGACTGGGATGGGACATGTTTTAATGTTGTGACTGGTGATGGACATGTTCGACTTTTATGGTGTGACTGGGATGGGACATGTTTTAATGGTGTGACTGGGATGGGACATGTTTTAATGGTAGTGACTGACATGTTCTACTGGTGACTGGATGGACATGTTTTAATGGTGTGACTGGGATGGGACATGTTTTAATGGTGTGACTGGTGTCGGACATGTTTAATGGTGTGACTGGGATGGACATGTTTTAATGGTGTGACTTGTGTAGGACATGTTTTAATGGTGTGACTGGGATGGGACATGTTTTAATGGTGTGACTGGGTGTCGGACATGTTTTAATGGACTGTGACTTATGTGACTGTCGGACATGTTTTAATGGTGTGACTGGGATGGGACATGTTTTAATGGTGTGACTGGGATGGGACATGTTTTAATGGTGTGACTGGGATGGGACATGTTTTACTGGTGTGACTGGTGTCGGACATGTTTTAATGGTGTGACTGGTGTCGGACATGTTTTACTGGTGTGACTGGTGTCGGACATGTTTTAATGGTGTGACTGGGATGGAAAATGTTTTAATGGTGTGACTGGTGTCGGACATGTTTTAATGGTGTGACTGGTGTCGGACATGTTTTACTGGTGTGACTGGGATGGGACATGTTTTAATGGTGTGACTGGTGTCGGACATGTTTTAATGGTGTGACTGGAATGGGACCTGTTTTAAATGGTGTGACTGGTGTCGGACATGTTTTAATGGTGTGACTGGTGTCGGACATGTTTTAATGGTGTGACTGGGATGGGACATGTTTTAATGGTGTGACTGGGATGGGACATGTTTAATGGTGTGACAGGTGTCGGACATGTTTTAATGGTGTGACTGGTGTCGGACATGTTTTAGTGGTGTGACTGGGATGGGACATGTTTTAATGGTGTGACTGGGATGGGACATGTTTGAATGGTGTGACTGGGATGGGACATGTTTTAATGGTGTGACTGGTGTCGGACATGTTTTAATGGTGTGACTGGTGTCGGACATGTTTTAATGGTGTGACTGGGATGGGACATGTTTTAATGGTGTGACTGGGATGGGACATGTTTTAATGGTGTGACTGGTGTCGGACATGTTTTAATGGTGTGACTGGGATGGGACATGTTTTAATGGTGTGACTGGGATGGGACATGTTTTAATGGTGTGACTGGTATCGGACATGTTTTAATGGTGTGACTGGTGTCGGACATGTTTTAATGGTGTGACTGGGATGGGACATGTTTTAATGGTGTGACTGGTATCGGACATGTTTTAATGGTGTGACTGGGATGGGACATGTTTTAATGGTGTGACTGCTATCGGACATGTTTTAATGGTGTGACTGGGATGGGACATGTTTTAATGGTGTGACTGGGATGGGACATGTTTTAATGGTGTGACTGGGATGGGACATGTTTTAATGGTGTGACTGGGATGGGACATGTTTTAATGGTGTGACTGGTGTCGGACATGTTTTAATGGTGTGACTGGTGTCGGACATGTTTTAATGGTGTGACTGGGATGGGACATGTTTTAATGGTGTGACTGGTGACGGACATGTTTTAATGATGTGACTGGGATGGGACATGTTTTAATGGTGTGACTGGGATGGGACATGTTTTAATGGTGTGACTGGGATGGGACATGTTTTAATGATGTGACTGGTGTCGGACATGTTTTAATGGTGTGACTGGTGTCGGACATGTTTTAATGGTGTGACTGGTGTCGGACATGTTTTAATGGTGTGACTGGTGTCGGACATGTTTTAATGGTGTGACTGGTGTCGGACATGTTTTAATGGTGTGACTGGGATGGGACATGTTTTAATGGTGTGACTGGGATGGGACATGTTTTAATGGTGTGACTGGGATGGGACATGTTTTAATGGTGTGACTGGTGTCGGACATGTTTTAATGGTGTGACTGGGATGGGACATGTTTTAATGGTGTGACTGGTGTCGGACATGTTTTAATGGTGTGACTGGTGTCGGACATGTTTTAATGGTATGAAAGGATGGGACATGTTTTAATGGTGTGACTGGTGTCGGACATGTTTTAATGGTGTGACTGGTGTCGGACATGTTTTAATGGTGTGACTGGGATGGGACATGTTTTAATGGTGTGACTGGGATGGGAAATGTTTTAATAGTGTGACTGGTGTCGGACATGTTTAAATGGTGTGACTGGGATGGGACATCTTTTAATGGTGTGACTGGGATGGGACTTGTTTTAATGGTGTGACTGGTGTCGGACATGTTTTAATGGTGTGACTGGTGTCGGACATGTTTTAATGGTGTGACTGGTGTCGGACATGTTTTAATGGTGTGACTGGGATGGGACATGTTTTAATGGTGTGACTGGGATGGGACATGTTTTAATGGTGTGAATGGTGTCGGACATATTTTAATGGTGTGACTGGGATGGGACATGTTTTAATGGTGTGACTGGGATGGGACATGTTTTAATGGTGTGACTGGTGTCGGACATGTTTTAATGGTGTGACTGGGATGGGACATGTTTTAATGGTGTGACTGGTGTTGGACATATTTTACAGGTGTGACTGGGATGGGACATGTTTTAATGGTGTGACTGGGATGGGACATGTTTTAATGGTGTGACTGGTGTCGGACATGTTTTAATGGTGTGACTGGGATGGGACATGTTTTAATGGTGTGACTGGTATGGGACATGTTTTAATGGTGTGACTGGTGTCGGACATGTTTTAATGGTGTGACTGGGATGGGACATGTTTTAATGGTGTGACTGGGATGGGACATGTTTTAATGGTGTGACTGGTGTCGGACATGTTTTAATGGTGTGACTGGTGTCGGACATGTTTTAATGGTGTGACTGGGATCGGACATGTTTTAATGGTGTGACTGGGATGGGACATGTTTTAATGGTGTGACTGGGATGGGACATGTTTTAATGGTGTGACTGGGATGGTACATGTTTTAATGGTGTGACTGGGATAGGACATGTTTTAATGGTGTGACTGGGATGGGACATGTTTTAATGGTGTGACTGGGATGGGACATGTTTTAATGGTGTGACTGGTGTCGGACATGTTTTAATGGTGTGACTGGGATGGGACATGTTTTAATGGTGTGACTGGTGTCGGACATGTTTTAATGGTGTGACTGGGATGGGACATGTTTTAATGGTGTGACTGGGATGGGACATGTTTTAATGGTGTGACTGGTGTCGGACATGTTTTACTGGTGTGACTGGGATGGGACATGTTTTACTGGTGTGACTGGGATGGGACATGTTTTAATGGTGTGACTGGGATGGGACATGTTTTAATGGTGTGACTGCTGTCGGACATGTTTTAATGGTGTGACTGGGATGGGACATGTTTTAATGGTGTGACTGGTGTCGGACATGTTTTAATGGTGTGACTGGAATGGGACATGTTTTAATGGTGTGACTGGTGTCGAACATGTTTTAATGGTGTGACTGGTGACGGACATGTTTTAATGGTGTGACTGGGATCGGACATGTTTTAATGGTGTGACTGGGATGGGACATGTTTTAATGGTGTGACTGGGATGGGACATGTTTTAATAATGTGACTGGTGTCGGACATGTTTTAATGGTGTGACTGGTGTCGGACATGTTTTAATGGTGTGACTGGGATGGGACATGTTTTAATGGTGTGACTGGGATGGGACATGTTTTAATGGTGTGACTGGTGTCGGACATTTTTTAATGGTGTGACTGGGATGGGACATGTTTTAATGGTGTGACTGGTGTCGGACATGTTTTAATGGTGTGACTGGGATTGGACATGTTTTAATGGTCTGACTGGTGTCGGACATGTTTTAATGGTGTGACTGGGAAGGGACATGTTTTAATGGTGTGACTGGGATGCGAAATGTTTTAATGCTGTGACTGGGATTGGACATGTTTTAATAGTGTGACTGGTGTCGGACATGTTTTAATGGTGTGACTGGGATGGGACATGTTTTAATGGTGTGACTGGGATGGGACTTGTTTTAATGGTGTGACTGGTGTCGGACATGTTTTAATGGTGTGACTGGTGTCGGACATGTTTTAATGGTGTGACTGGTGTCGGACATGTTTTAATGGTGTGACTGGGATGGGACATGTTTTAATGGTGTGACTGGGATGGGACATGTTTTAATGGTGTGACTGGGGTGGGACATGTTTTAATGGTGTGACTGGGATGGGACATGTTTAAATGTTGTGACTGGGATGGGACATGTTTTAATGGTGTGACTGGTGTCGGACATGTTTTAATGGTGTGACTGGGATGGGACATGTTTTAATGGTGTGACTGGGATGGGACATGTTTTAATGGTGTGACTAGTGTCGGACATGTTCTACTGGTGTGACTGGGATGGGACATGTTTTAATGGTGTGACTGGGATGGGACATGTTTTAATGGTGTGACTGGTGTCGGACATGTTTTAATGGTGTGACTGGGATGGGACATGTTTTAATGGTGTGACTTGTGTAGGACATGTTTTAATGGTGTGACTGGGATGGGACATGTTTTAATGGTGTGACTGGTGTCGGACATGTTTTAATGGTGTGACTGGGATGGGACATGTTTTAATGGTGTGACTGGTGTCGGACATGTTTTAATGGTGTGACTGGGATGGGACATGTTTTAATGGTGTGACTGGGATGGGACATGTTTTAATGGTGTGACTGGGATGGGACATGTTTTACTGGTGTGACTGGTGTCGGACATGTTTTAATGGTGTGACTGGTGTCGGACATGTTTTACTGGTGTGACTGGTGTCGGACATGTTTTAATGGTGTGACTGGGATGGAAAATGTTTTAATGGTGTGACTGGTGTCGGACATGTTTTAATGGTGTGACTGGTGTCGGACATGTTTTACTGGTGTGACTGGGATGGGACATGTTTTAATGGTGTGACTGGTGTCGGACATGTTTTAATGGTGTGACTGGAATGGGACCTGTTTTAATGGTGTGACTGGTGTCGGACATGTTTTAATGGTGTGACTGGTGTCGGACATGTTTTAATGGTGTGACTGGGATGGGACATGTTTTAATGGTGTGACTGGGATGGGACATGTTTTAATGGTGTGACTGGTGTCGGACATGTTTTAATGGTGTGACTGGTGTCGGACATGTTTTAATGGTGTGACTGGGATGGGACATGTTTTAATGGTGTGACTGGGATGGGACATGTTTTAATGGTGTGACTGGTGTCGGACATGTTTTAATGGTGCGACTGGGATGGGACATGTTTTAATGGTGTGACTGGGATGGGACATGTTTTAATGGTGTGACTGGGATGGGACATGTTTTAATGGTGTGACTGGTGTCGGACATGTTTTAATGGTGTGACTGGTGTCGGACATGTTTTAATGGTGTGACTGGGATGGGACATGTTTTAATGGTGTGACTGGGATGGGACATGTTTTAATGGTGTGACTGGTGTCGGACATGTTTTAATGGTGTGACTGGGATGGGACATGTTTTAATGGTGTGACTGGTGTCGGACATGTTTTAATGGTGTGACTGGTGTCGGACATGTTTTAATGGTGTGACTGGGATGGGACATGTTTTAATGGTGTGACTGGGATGGGACATGTTTTAATGATGTGACTGGTGTCGGACATGTTTTAATGGTGTGACTGGTGTCGGACATGTTTTAATGGTGTGACTGGGATCGGACATGTTTTAATGGTGTGACTGGGATGGGACATGTTTTAATGGTGTGACTGGTGTCGGACATGTTTTAATGGTGTGACTGGGATGGGACATGTTTTAATGGTGTGACTGGGATGGGACATGTTTTAATGGTGTGACTGGGATGGGACATGTTTTAATGGTGTGACTGGGATAGGACATGTTTTAATGGTGTGACTGGGATGGGACATGTTTTAATGGTGTGACTGGGATGGGACATGTTTTAATGGTGTGACTGGTGTCGGACATGTTTTAATGGTGTGACTGGGATGGGACATGTTTTAATGGTGTGACTGGTGTCGGACATGTTTTACTGGTGTGACTGGGATGGGACATGTTTTACTGGTGTGACTGGGATGGGACATGTTTTAATGGTGTGACTGGGATGGGACATGTTTTAATTGTGTGACTGGTGTCGGACATGTTTTAATGGTGTGACTGGTGTCGGACATGTTTTAATGGTGTGACTGGTGTCGGACATGTTTTAATGGTCTGACTGGGATGGGACATGTTTTAATGGTGTGACTGGAATGGGACATGTTTTAATGGTGTGACTGGTGTCGGACATGTTTTAATGGTGTGACTGGTGTCGGACATGTTTTAATGGTGTGACTGGGATCGGACATGTTTTAATGGTGTGACTGGGATGGGACATGTTTTAATGGTGTGACTGGGATGGGACATGTTTTAATAATGTGACTGGTGTCGGACATGTTTTAATGGTGTGACTGGTGTCGGACATGTTTTAATGGTGTGACTGGGATGGGACATGTTTTAATGGTGTGACTGGGATGGGACATGTTTTAATGGTGTGTCTGGGATGGGACATGTTTTAATGGTGTGACTGGTGTCGGACATGTTTTAATGGTGTGACTGGGATGGGACATGTTTTAATGGTGTGACTGGTGTCGGACATGTTTTAATGGTGTGACTGGGATTGGACATGTTTTAATGGTCTGACTGGTGTCGGACATGTTTTAATGGTGTGACTGGGATGGGACATGTTTTAATGGTGTGACTGGGATGCGAAATGTTCTAATGGTGTGACTGGGATTGGACATGTTTTAATAGTGTGACTGGTGTCGGACATGTTTTAATGGTGTGACTGGGATGGGACATGTTTTAATGGTGTGACTGGGATGGGACTTGTTTTAATGGTGTGACTGGTGTCGGACATGTTTTAATGGTGTGACTGGTGTCGGACATGTTTTAATGGTGTGACTGGTGTCGGACATGTTTTAATGGTGTGACTGGGATGGGACATGTTTTAATGGTGTGACTGGGATGGGACATGTTTTAATGGTGTGAATGGTGTCGGACATGTTTTAATGGTGTGACTGGGATGGGACATGTTTTAATGTTGTGACTGGGGTGGGACATGTTTTAATGGTGTGACTGGGATGGGACATGTTTAAATGGTGTGACTGGGATGGGACATGTTTTAATGGTGTGACTGGTGTCGGACATGTTTTAATGGTGTGACTGGGATGGGACATGTTTTAATGGTGTGACTGGGATGGGACATGTTTTAATGGTGTGACTAGTGTCGGACATGTTTTACTGGTGTGACTGGGATGGGACATGTTTTAATGGTGTGACTGGGATGGGACATGTTTTAATGGTGTGACTAGTGTCGGACATGTTTTAATGGTGTGACTGGTGTCGGACATGTTTTAATGGTGTGACTGGGATGGGACATGTTTTAATGGTGTGACTGGTGTCGGACATGTTTTAATGGTGTGACTGGTGTCGGACATGTTTTAATGGTGTGACTGGGATGGGACATGTTTTAATGGTGTGACTGGTGTCGGACATGTTTTAATGGTGTGACTGGTGTCGGACATGTTTTAATGGTGTGACTGGGATGGGACATGTTTTAATGGTGTGACTGGGATGGGACATGTTTTAATGGTGTGACTGGTGTCGGACGTGTTTTAATGGTGTGACTGGGATGGGACATGTTTTAATGGTGTGACAGGTGTCGGACATGTTTTAATGGTGTGACTGGGATGGGACATGTTTTAATGGTGTGACTGGTGTCGGACATGTTTTAATGGTGTGACTGGTGTCGGACATGTTTTAATGGTGTGACTGGGATGGGACATGTTTTAATGGTGTGACTGGTGTCAGACATGTTTTAATGGTGTGACTGGGATGGGACATGTTTTAATGGTGTGACTGGGATGGGACATGTTTTAATGGTGTGACTGGTGTCGGACATGTTTTAATGGTGTGACTGGGATGGGACATGTTTTAATGGTGTGACTGGGATGGGACATGTTTTAATGGTGTCACTGGTGTCGGACATGTTTTAATGGTGTGACTGGGATGGGACATGTTTTAATGGTGTGACTGGTGTCGGACATGTTTTAATGGTGTGACTGGTGTCGGACATGTTTTACTGGTGTGACTGGGATGGGACATGTTTTAATGGTGTGACTGGTGTCGGACATGTTTTAATGGTGTGACTGGGATGGGACATGTTTTAATGGTGTGACTGGGATGGGACATGTTTTAATGGTGTGTCTGGTGTCGGACATGTTTTAATGGTGTGTTTGGGATGGGACATGTTTTAATGGTGTGACTGGTGTCGGACATGATTTAATGGTGTGACTGGGATGGGACATGTTTTAATGGTGTGACTGGTGTCGGACATGTTTTAATGGTGTGACTGGGATGGGACATGTTTTAATGGTGTGACTGGTGTCGGACATGTTTTAATGGTGTGACTGGGATGGGACATGTTTTAATGGTGTGACTGGGATGGGACATGTTTTAATGGTGTGACTGGTGTCGGACATGTTTTAATGGTGTGACTGGGATGGGACATGTTTTAATGGTGTGACTGGGATGGGACATGTTTTAATGGTGTGACTGGTGTCGGACATGTTTTAATGGTGTAACTGGGATGGGACATGTTTTACTGGTGTGACTCGGATGGGACATGTTTTAATGGTGTGACTGGGATGGGACATGTTTTAATGGTGTGACTGGGATGGGACATGTTTTAATGGTGTGACTGGTGTCGGACATGTTTTAATGGTGTGACTGGTGTCGGACATGTTTTAATGGTGTGACTGGGATGGGACATGTTTTAATGGTGTGACTGGTGTCGGACATGATTTAATGGTGTGACTGGGATGGGACATGTTTTAATGGTGTGACTGGTGTCGGACATGTTTTAATGGTGTGACTGGGATGGGACATGTTTTAATGGTGTGACTGGGATGGGACATGTTTTAATGGTTTTTCTGGTGTCGGACATGTTTTAATGGTGTGACTGGTGTCGGACAAGCTTTAATGGTGTGACTGGGATGGGACATGTTTTAATGGTGTGACTGGGATGGGACATGTTTTAATGGTGTGACTGGTGTCGGACATGTTTTAATGGTGTGACTGGGAAGGGACATGTTTTAATGGTGTGACTGGTGTCGGACATGTTTTAATGGTGTGACTGGTGTCGGACATGTTTTAATGGTGTGACTGGGATGGGACATGTTTTAATGGTGTGACTGGTGTCGGACATGTTTTAATGGAGTGACTGGTGTCGGACATGTTTTACTGGTGTGACTGGGATGGGACATGTTTTAATGGTGTGACTGGTGTCGGACATGTTTTAATGGTGTGACTGGGATATGACATGTTTTAATGGTCTGACTGGGATGGGACTTTTTTTAATGGTGTGACTGGTGTCTGACATGTTTTAATGGTGTGACTGGGATGGGACATGTTTTAATGTTGTGACTGGGATGGGACATGTTTTAATGGTGTGACTGGTGTCGGACATGTTTTAATGGTGTGACTGGGATGGGACATGTTTTAATGGTGTGACTGGGATGGGACATGTCTTAATGGTGTGACTGGGATGGGACATGTTTTAATGGTGTGACTGGTGTCGGACATGTTTTAATGGTGTGACTGGTGTCGGACATGTTTTAATGGTGTGACTGGTGTCGGACATGTTTTAATGGTGTGACTGGGATGGGACATGTTTTAATGGTGTGACTGGGATGGGACATGTTTTAATGGTGTGACTGGGATGGGACATGTTTTAATGGTGTGACTGGGATGGGACATGTTTTACTGG
Organism: Isurus oxyrinchus; assembly: GCA_026770705.1. Taxonomy (NCBI): domain Eukaryota; kingdom Metazoa; phylum Chordata; class Chondrichthyes; order Lamniformes; family Lamnidae; genus Isurus; species Isurus oxyrinchus. Next base: position 10,890 of record JANJGN010002123.1, read on the forward strand.
TGTGACTGGGATGGGACATGTTTTAATGGTGTGACTGGTGTCGGACATGTTTTAATGGTGTGACTGGGATGGGACATGTTTTAATGGTGTGACTGGTGTCGGACATGTTTTAATGGTGTGACTGGTGTCGGACATGTTTTAATGGTGTGACTGGGAATGGACATGTTTTAATGGTGTGACTGGTGTCGGACATGTTTTAATGGTATGAAAGGATGGGACATGTTTTAATGGTGTGACTGGTGTCGGACATGTTTTAATGGTGTGACTGGTGTCGGACATGTTTTAATGGTGTGACTGGGATGGGACATGTTTTAATGGTGTGACTGGGATGGGACATGTTTTAATGGTGTGACTGGGATGGGAAATGTTTTAATAGTGTGACTGGTGTCGGACATGTTTAAATGGTGTGACTGGGATGGGACATCTTTTAATGGTGTGACTGGGATGGGACTTGTTTTAATGGTGTGACTGGTGTCGGACATGTTTTAATGGTGTGACTGGGATGGGACATGTTTTAATGGTGTGACTGGTGTCGGACATGTTTTAATGGTGTGACTGGTGTCGGACATGTTTTAATGGTGTGACTGGGATGGGACATGTTTTAATGGTGTGACTGGGATGGGACATGTTTTAATGGTGTGACTGGTGTCGGACATGTTTTAATGGTGTGACTGGTGTCGGACATGTTTTAATGGTGTGACTGGGATGGGACATGTTTTAATGGTGTGACTGGGATGGGACATGTTTTAATGGTGTGACTGGTGTCGGACATGTTTTAATGGTGTGACTGGGATGGGACATGTTTTAATGGTGTGACTGGGATGGGACATGTTTTAATGGTGTGACTGGGATGGGACATGTTTTAATGGTGTGAATGGTGTCGGACATATTTTAATGGTGTGACTGGGATCGGACATGTTTTAATGGTGTGACTGGGATGGGACATGTTTTAATGGTGTGACTGGTGTCGGACATGTTTTAATGGTGTGACTGGGATCGGACATGTTTTAATGGTGTGACTGGGATGGGACATGTTTTAATGGTGTGACTGGTGTCGGACATGTTTTAATGGTGTGACTGGGGTGGGACATGTTTTAATGGTCTGACTGGCATGGGACATGTTTTAATGGTGTGATTAGGATGGGACATGTTTTAATGGTGTGACTGGTGTCGGACATGTTTTAATGGTGTGACTGGGATGGGACATGTTTTAATGGTGTGACTGGGATGGGACATGTTTTAATGGTGTGACTGGTGTCGGACATGTTTTAATGGTGTGACTGGGATGGGACATGTTTTAATGGTGTGACTGGGATGGGACATGTTTTAATGGTGTGACTGGGATGGGACATGTTTTAATGGTGTGACTGGGATGGGACATGTTTTAATGGTGTGACTGGGATGGGACATGTTTTAATGGTGTGACTGGGATGGGACATGTTTTAATGGTGTGACTGGGATGGGACATGTTTTAATGCTGTGACTGGTGTCGGACATGTTTTACAGGTGTGACTGGGATGGGACATGTTTTAATGGTGTGACTGGTGTCGGACATGTTTTAATGGTGTGACTGGGATGGGACATGTTTTAATGGTGTGACTGGGATGGGACATGTTTTAATTGTGTGACTGGGATGGGACATGTTTTAATGGTGTGACTGGTGTCGGACATGTTTTAATGGTGTGACTGGTGTCGGACATGTTTTACTGGTGTGACTGGGATGGGACATGTTTTAATGGTGTGACTGGGATGGGACATGTTTTAATGGTGTGACTGGGATGGGACATGTTTTAATGGTGTGACTAGTGTCGGACATGTTTTAATGGTGTGACTGGTGTCGGACATGTTTTAATGGTGTGACTGGGATGGGACATGTTTTAATGGTGTGACTGGGATGGGACATGTTTGAATGGTGTGACTGGGATGGGACATGTTTTAATGGTGTGACTGGTGTCGGACATGTTTTAATGGTGTGACTGGTGTCGGACATGTTTTAATGGTGTGACTGGTATCGGACATTTTTTAATGGTGTGACTGGGATGGGACATGTCTTAATGGTGTGACTGCTGTCGGACATGTTTTAATGGTGTGACTGGTGTCGGACATGTTTTAATGGTGTGACTGGGATGGGACATGTTTTAATGGTGTGACTGGAATGGGACATGTTTTAATGGTGTGACTGGGATGGGACATGTTTTAATGGTGTGACTGGGATGGGACATGTTTTAATGGTGAACTGGGATTGGACATGTTTTAATGGTGTGACTGGTGTCGGACATGTTTTAATGGTGTGACTGGGATGGGACATGTTTTAATGGTGTGACTGGTGACGGACATGTTTTAATGATGTGACTGGGATGGGACATGTTTTAATGGTGTGACTGGGATGGGACATGTTTTAATGGTGTGACTTTTGTCGGACATGTTTTACTGGTGTGACTGGGATGGGAAATGTTTTAATGGTGTGACTGGGATGGGACATGTTTTAATGGTGTGACTGGGATTGGACATGTTTTAATGGTGTGACTGGTGTCGGACATGTTTTAATGGTGTGACTGGTGTCGGACATGTTTTAATGGTGTGTCTGGGATGGGACATGTTTTAATGGTGTGACTGGGATGGGACATGTTTTAATGGTGTGACTGGGATGGGACATGTTTTAATGGTGTGACTGGGATGGGACATGTTTTAATGGTGTGACTGGTGTCGGACATTTTTAATGGTGTGACTGGGATGGGACATGTTTTAATGGTGTGACTGGGATGGGACATGTTTTAATGGTGTGACTAGTGTCGGACATGTTTTAATGGCGTGACTGGGATGGGACATGTTTTAATGGTGTGACTGGGATGGGACATGTTTTAATGGTGTGACTGGTGTCGGACATGTTTTAATGGTGTGACTGGGATGGCACATGTTTTAATGGTGTGACTAGTGTCGGACATGTTTTAATGGAGTGACTGGAATGGGACATGTTTTAATGGTGTGACTGGGATGGGACATGTTTTAATGGTGTGACTGGGATGGGACATGTTTTAATGGTGTGACTGGTGTCGGACATGTTTTAATGGTGTGACTGGGATGGGACATGTTTTAATGGTGTGACTGGTGTCGGACATGTTTTAATGATGTGACTGGGATGGGACATGTTTTAATGGTGTGACTGCTGTCGGACATGTTTTAATGGTGTGACTGGGATGGGACATGTTTTAATGGTGTGACTGGTGTCGGACATGTTTTAATGGTGTGACTGGTGTCGGACATGTTTTAATGGTGTGACTGGTGTCGGACATGTTTTAATGGTGTGACTGGGATCGGACATGTTTTAATGGTGTGACTGGTGTCGGACATGTTTTAATGGTGTGACTGGGATGGGACATGTTTTAATGGTGTGACTGGGATGGGACATGTTTTAATGGTGTGACTGGTGTCGGACATGATTTAATGGTGTGACTGGTGTCGGACATGTTTTAATGGTGTGACTGGTGTCGGACATGTTTTAATGGTGTGACTGGGATGGGACATGTTTTAATGGTGTGACTGGTGTCGGACATCTTTTAATGGTGTGACTGGTGTCGGACATGTTTTAATGGTGTGACTGGGATGGGACATGTTTTAATGGTGTGACTGGGATGGGAAATGTTTTAATGGTGTGACTGGTGTCGGACATGTTTTAATGGTGTGACTGGGATGGGACATGTTTTAATGGTGTGACTGGGATGGGACATGTTTTAATGGTGTGACTGGTGTCGGACATGTTTTAATGGTGTGACTGGGATGGAAAATGTTTTAATGGTGTGACTGGTGTCGAACATGTTTTAATGGTGTGACTGGTGTCGGACATGTTTTAATGGTGTGACTGGGATGGGACATGTTTTAATGGTGTGACTGGTGTCGGACATGTTTTAATGGTGTGACTGGGATGGGACATGTTTTAATGGTGTGACTGGTGTCGGACATGTTTTAATGGTGTGACAGGGATGGGACATGTTTTAATGGTGTGACTGGGATGGGACATGTTTTAATGGTGTGACTGGTGTCGGACATGTTTTACTGGTGTGACTGGGATGGGACATGTTATACTGGTTTGACTGGGATGGGACATGTTTTAATGATGTGACTGGGATGGGACATGTTTTAATGGTGTGACTGGGATGGGATATGTTTTAATGGTGTGACTGGTGTCGGACATGTTTTAATGGTGTCACTGGTGTCGGACATGTTTTAATGGTGTGACTGGGATGGGACATGTTTTAATGGTGTGACTGGTGTCGGACATGTTTTAATGGTGTGACTGGGATGGGACATGTTTTAATGGTGTGACTGGTGTCGGACATGTTTTAATGGTGTGACTGGGATGGGACAAGTTTTAATGGTGTGACTGGGATGGGACATGTTTTAATGGTGTGACTGGGATGGGACATGTTTTAATGGTGTGACTGGGATGGGACATGTTTTAATGGTGTGACTGGGATGGGACATGTTTTAATGGTGTGACTGGTGTCGGACATGTTTTAATGGTCTGACTGGTGTCGGACATGTTTTAATGGTGTGACTGGGATGGGACATGTTTTAATGGTGTGACTGGTGTCGGACATGTTTTAATGGTGTGACTGGGATGGGACATGTTTTAATGGTGTGACTGGGATGGGACATGTTTTAATGGTATGACTGGTGTCGGACATGTTTTAATGGTGTGACTGGGATGGGACATGTTTTAATGGTGTGACTGGTGTCGGACATGTTTTAATGGTGTGACTGTGATGGGACATGTTTTAATGGTGTGACTGGGATGGGACATGTTTTAATGGTTTGACTGGTGTCGGACATGTTTTACTGGTGTGACTGGGATGGGACATGTTTTACTGGTGTGACTGGGATGGGACATGTTTTAATGGTGTGACTGGGATGGGACATGTTTTAATGGTGTGACTGGTGTCGGACATGTGTTAATGGTGTGACTGGGATGGGACATGTTTTAATGGTGTGACTGGGATGGGACATGTTTTAATGGTGTGACTCGTGTCGGACATGTTTTAATGGTCTGACTGGGATGGGACATGTTTTAATGGTGTGACTGGGATGGGACATGTTTTAATGGTGTGACTGGTGTCGGACATGTTTTAATGGTGTGACTGGTGTCGGACATGTTTTAATGGTTTGACTGGGATCGGACATGTTTTAATGGTGTGACTGGGATGGGACATGTTTTAATGGTGTGACTGTGATGGGACATGTTTTAATGGTGTGACTGGGATGCGACATGTTTTACTGGTGTGACTGGGATGGGACATGTTTTAATGATCTGGCTGGTGTCGGACATGTTTTAATGGTGTGACTGGTGTCGGACATGTTTTAATGGTGTGACTGGGATGGGACATGTTTTAATGGTGTGACTGGGATGGGACATGTTTTAATGGTGTGACTGGTGTCGGACATGTTTTAATGGTGTGACTGGGATGGGACATGTTTTAATGGTGTGACTGGTGTCGGACATGTTTTCATGGTGTGACTGGGATGGGACATGTTTTAATGGTGTGACTGGTGTCGGACATGTTTTAATGGTGTGACTGGTGTCGGACATGTTTTAATGGTGTGACTGGGATGGGACATGTTTTAATGGTGTGACTGGTATCGGACATGTTTTAATGGTGTGACTGCGATGGGACATGTTTTAATGGTGTGACTGGTGTCGGACATGTTTAAATGGTGTGACTGGGATGGGACATGTTTTATTGGTGTGACTGGGATGGGACTTGTTTTAATGGTGTGACTGGTGTCGGACATGTTTTAATGGTGTGACTGGTGTCGGACATGTTTTAATGGTGTGACTGGTGTCGGACATGTTTTAATGGTGTGACTGGGATGGGACATGTTTTAATGGTGTGACTGGGATGGGACATGTTTTAATGGTGTGAATGGTGTCGGACATGTTTTAATGGTGTGACTGGGATGGGACATGTTTTAATGGTGTGACTGGGGTGGGACATGTTTTAATGGTGTGACTGGCATGGGACATGTTTTAATGGTGTGATTGGGATGGGACATGTTTTAATGGTGTGACTGGTGTCGGACATGTTTTAATGGTGTGACCTGGATGGGACATGTTTTAATGGTGTGACTGGGATGGGACATGTTTTAATGGTGTGACTGGTGTCGGACATGTTTTAATGGTGTGACTGGGATGGGACATGTTTTAATGGTGTGACTGGGATGGGACATGTTTTAATGGTGTGACTGGGATGGGACATGTTTTAATGGTCTGACTGGTGTCGGACATGTTTTAATGGTGTGACTGGGATGGGACATGTTTTAATGGTGTGAATGGTGTCGGACATGTTTTAATGGTGTGACTGGTGTCGGACATGTTTTAATGTTGTGACTGGGATGGGACATGTTTTAATGGTGTGACTGGTGTCGGACATGTTTTAATGGTGTGACTGGGATGGGACATGTTTTAATGGTGTGACTGGTGTCGGACATGTTTTAATGGTGTGACTGGTGTCGGACATGTTTTAATGGTGTGACTGGTGTCGGACATGTTTTAATGGTGTGACTGGGATGGGACATGTTTTAATGGTGTGACTGGTGTCGGACATGTTTTAATGGTGTGACTGGGATGGGACATGTTTTAATGGTGTGACTGGTGTCGGACATGTTTTACTGGTGTGACTTGGATGGGACATGTTTTAATGGTGTGACTGGGATGGGACATGTTTTAATGGTGTGACTGGGATGGGACATGTTTTAATGGTGTGACAGGTGTCGGACATGTTTTAATGGTGTGACTGGTGTCGGACATGTTTTAGTGGTGTGACTGGGATGGGACATGTTTTAATGGTGTGACTGGGATGGGACATGTTTGAATGGTGTGACTGGGATGGGACATGTTTTAATGGTGTGACTGGTGTCGGACATGTTTTAATGGTGTGACTGGTGTCGGACATGTTTTAATGGTGTGACTGGGATGGGACATGTTTTAATGGTGTGACTGGGATGGGACATGTTTTAATGGTGTGACTGGTGTCGGACATGTTTTAATGGTGTGACTGGTGTGGGACATGTTTTAATGGTGTGACTGGGATGGGACATGTTTTAATGGTGTGACTGGGATGGGACATGTTTTAATGGTGTGACTGGGATGGGACATGTTTTAATGGTGTGACTGGGATGGGACATGTTTTAATGGTGTGACTGGGATGGGACATGTTTTAATGGTGTGACAGGTGTCGGACATGTTTTAATGGTGTGACTGGGATGGGACATGTTTTAATGGTGTGACAGGTGTCGGACATGTTTTAATGGTGTGACTGGGATGGGACATGTTTTAATGGTGTGACTGGTGTCGGACATGTTTTAATGGTGTGACTGGTATCGGACATGTTTTAATGGTGTGACTGGGATGGGACATGTTTTAATGGTGTGACTGGTATCGGACATGTTTTAATGGTGTGACTGGGATGGGACATGTTTTAATGGTGTGACTGCTATCGGACATGTTTTAATGGTGTGACTGGGATGGGACATGTTTTAATGGTGTGACTGGGATGGGACATGTTTTAATGGTGTGACTGGGATGGGACATGTTTTAATGGTGTGACTGGGATGGGACATGTTTTAATGGTGTGACTGGTGTCGGACATGTTTTAATGGTGTGACTGGTGTCGGACATGTTTTAATGGTGTGACTGGGATGGGACATGTTTTAATGGTGTGACTGGTGACGGACATGTTTTAATGATGTGACTGGGATGGGACATGTTTTAATGGTGTGACTGGGATGGGACATGTTTTAATGGTGTGACTGGGATGGGACATGTTTTAATGATGTGACTGGTGTCGGACATGTTTTAATGGTGTGACTGGTGTCGGACATGTTTTAATGGTGTGACTGGTGTCGGACATGTTTTAATGGTGTGACTGGTGTCGGACATGTTTTAATGGTGTGACTGGTGTCGGACATGTTTTAATGGTGTGACTGGGATGGGACATGTTTTAATGGTGTGACTGGGATGGGACATGTTTTAATGGTGTGACTGGGATGGGACATGTTTTAATGGTGTGACTGGTGTCGGACATGTTTTAATGGTGTGACTGGGATGGGACATGTTTTAATGGTGTGACTGGTGTCGGACATGTTTTAATGGTGTGACTGGTGTCGGACATGTTTTAATGGTATGAAAGGATGGGACATGTTTTAATGGTGTGACTGGTGTCGGACATGTTTTAATGGTGTGACTGGGATGGGACATGTTTTAATGGTGTGACTGGGATGGGAAATGTTTTAATAGTGTGACTGGTGTCGGACATGTTTAAATGGTGTGACTGGGATGGGACATCTTTTAATGGTGTGACTGGGATGGGACTTGTTTTAATGGTGTGACTGGTGTCGGACATGTTTTAATGGTGTGACTGGTGTCGGACATGTTTTAATGGTGTGACTGGTGTCGGACATGTTTTAATGGTGTGACTGGGATGGGACATGTTTTAATGGTTTGACTGGGATGGGACATGTTTTAATGGTGTGAATGGTGTCGGACATATTTTAATGGTGTGACTGGGATGGGACATGTTTTAATGGTGTGACTGGGATGGGACATGTTTTAATGGTGTGACTGGTGTCGGACATGTTTTAATGGTGTGACTGGTGTCGGACATATTTTAATGGTGTGACTGGGATGGGACATGTTTTAATGGTGTGACTGGGATGGGACATGTTTTAATGGTGTGACTGGGATGGGACATGTTTTAATGGTGTGAATGGGATCGGACATGTTTTAATGGTGTGACTGGGATGGGACATGTTTTAATGGTGTGACTGGTGTCGGACATGTTTTAATGGTGTGACTGGGGTGGGACATGTTTTAATGGTGTGACTGGGATGGGACATGTTTTAATGGTCTGACTGGCATGGGACATGTTTTAATGGTGTGATTAGGATGGGACATGTTTTAATGGTGTGACTGGTGTCGGACATGTTTTAATGTTGTGACTGGGATGGGACATGTTTTAATGGTGTGACTGGGATGGGACATGTTTTAATGGTGTGACTGGTGTCGGACATGTTTTAATGGTGTGACTGGGATGGGACATGTTTTAATGGTGTTACTGGGATGGGACATGTTTTAATGCTGTGACTGGTGTCGGACATGTTTTACTGGTGTGACTGGGATGGGACATGTTTTAATGGTGTGACTGGGATGGGACATGTTTTAATGGTGTGACTGGGATGGGACATGTTTTAATGGTGTGACTGGTGTCGGACATGTTTTAATGGTGTGACTGGTGTCGGACATGTTTTAATGGTGTGACTGGGATGGGACATGTTTTAATGGTGTGACTGGGATGGGACATGTTTGAATGGTGTGACTGGGATGGGACATGTTTTAATGGTGTGACTGGTGTCGGACATGTTTTAATGATGTGACTGGTGTCGGACATGTTTTAATGGTGTGACTGGTATCGGACATTTTTTAATGGTGTGACTGGGATGGGACATGTTTTAATGGTGTGACTGCTGTCGGACATGTTTTAATGGTGTGACTGGTGTCGGACATGTTTTAATGGTGTGACTGGGATGGGACATGTTTTAATGGTGTGACTGGAATGGGACATGTTTTAATGGTGTGACTGGGATGGGACATGTTTTAATGGTGTGACTGGGATGGGACATGTTTTAATGGTGAACTGGGATTGGACATGTTTTAATGGTGTGACTGGTGTCGGACATGTTTTAATGGTGTGACTGGGATGGGACATGTTTTAATGGTGTGACTGGTGACGGACATGTTTTAATGATGTGACTGGGATGGGACATGTTTGAATGGTGTGACTGAGATGGGACATGTTTTAATGGTGTGACTGGTGTCGGACATGTTTTACTGGTGTGACTGGGATGGGAAATGTTTTAATGGTGTGACTGGGATGGGACATGTTTTAATGGTGTGACTGGGATTGGACATGTTTTAATGGTGTGACTGGTGTCGGTTATGTTTTAATGGTGTGACTGGTGTCGGACATGTTTTAATGGTGTGTCTGGGATGGGACATGTTTTAATGGTGTGACTGGGATGGGACATGTTTTAATGGTGTGACTGGGATGGGACATGTTTTAATGGTGTGACTGGGATGGGACATGTTTTAATGGTGTGACTGGTGTCGGACATTTTTAATGGTGTGACTGGGATGGGATATGTTTTAATGGTGTGACTGGGATGGGACATGTTTTAATGGTGTGACTGGTGTCGGACATGTTTTAATGGCGTGACTGGGATGGGACATGTTTTAATGGTGTGACTGGGATGGGACATGTTTTAATGGTGTGACTGGTGTCGGACATGTTTTAATGGTGTGACTGGGATGGCACATGTTTTAATGGTGTGACTGGGATGGGACATGTTTTAATGGTGTGACTGGGATGGGACATGTTTTAATGGTGTGACTGGGATGGGACATGTTTTAATGGTGTGACTGTTGTCGGACATGTTTTAATGGTGTGACTGGGATGGGACATGTTTTAATGGTGTGACTGGTGTCGGACATGTTTTAATGATGTGACTGGGATGGGACATGTTTTAATGGTGTGACTGGTGTCGGACATGTTTTAATGGTGTGACTGGGATGGGACATGTTTTAATGGTGTGACTGGTGTCAGACATCTTTTAATGGTGTGACTGGTGTCGGACATGTTTTAATGGTGTGACTGGGATGGGACATGTTTTAATGGTGTGACTGGGATGGGAAATGTTTTAATGGTGTGACTGGTGTCGGACATGTTTTAATGGTGTGACTGGGATGGGACATGTTTTAATGGTGTGACTGGGATGGGACATGTTTTAATGGTGTGACTGGTGTCGGACATGTTTTAATGGTGTGACTGGGATGGAAAATGTTTTAATGGTGTGACTGGTGTCGAACATGTTTTAATGGTGTGACTGGTGTCGGACATGTTTTAATGGTGTGACTGGGATGGGACATGTTTTAATGGTGTGACTGGTGTCGGACATGTTTTAATGGTGTGACTGGGATGGGACATGTTTTAATGGTGTGACTGGTGTCGGACATGTTTTAATGGTGTGACTGGTGTCGGACATGTTTTAATGGTGTGACTGGGATGGGACATGTTTTAATGGTGTGACTGGGATGGGACATGTTTTAATGGTGTGACTGGGATGGGACATGTTTTAATGGTGTGACTGGTGTCGGACATGTTTTAATGGTGTGACTGGGATGGGACATGTTTTAATGGTGTGACAGGGATGGGACATGTTTTAATGGTGTGACTGGGATGGGACATGTTTTAATGGTGTGACTGGTGTCGGACATGTTTTACTGGTGTGACTGGGATGGGACATGTTATACTGGTTTGACTGGGATGGGACATGTTTTAATGGTGTGACTGGGATGGGACATGTTTTAATGGTGTGACTGGGATGGGATATGTTTTAATGGTGTGACTGGTGTCGGACATGTTTTAATGGTGTCACTGGTGTCGGACATGTTTCAATGGTGTGACTGGGATGGGACATGTTTTAATGGTGTGACTGGTGTCGGACATGTTTTACAGGTGTGACTGGTGTCGGACATGTTTTAATGGTGTGACTGGGATGGGACATGTTTTAATGGTGTGACTGGTGTCGGACATGTTTTAATGGTGTGACTGGTGTCGGACATGTTTTAATGGTGTGACTGGGATGGGACATGTTTTAATGGTGTGACTGGTGTCGGACATGTTTTAATGGTGTGACTGGGATGGGACATGTTTTAATGGTGTGACTGGGATGGGACATGTTTTAATGGTGTGACTGGGATGGGACATGTTTTAATGGTGTGACTGGGATGGGACATGTTTTAATGGTGTGACTGGGATGGGACATGTTTTAATGGTGTGACTGCTGTCGGACATGTTTTAATGGTCTGACTGGTGTCGGACATGTTTTAATGGTGTGACTGGGATGGGACATGTTTTAATGGTGTGACTGGTGTCGGACATGTTTTAATGGTGTGACTGGGATGGGACATGTTTTAATGGTGTGACTGGGATGGGACATGTTTTAATGGTATGACTGGTGTCGGACATGTTTTAATGGTGTGACTGGGATGGGACATGTTTTAATGGTGTGACTGGTGTCGGACATGTTTTAATGGTGTGACTGGGATGGGACATGTTTTAATGGTGTGACTGGTGTCGGACATGTTTTACTGGTGTGACTGGGATGGGACATGTTTTACTGGTGTGACTGGGATGGGACATGTTTTAATGGTGTGACTGGGATGGGACATGTTTTAATGGTGTGACTGGTGTCGGACATGTGTTAATGGTGTGACTGGGATGGGACATGTTTTAATGGTGTGACTGGGATGGGACATGTTTTAATGGTGTGACTGGTGTCGGACATGTTTTAATGGTCTGACTGGGATGGGACATGTTTTAATGGTGTGACTGGGATGGGACATGTTTTAATGGTGTGACTGGTGTCGGACATGTTTTAATGGTGTGACTGGTGTCGGACATGTTTTAATGGTGTGACTGGGATCGGACATGTTTTAATGGTGTGACTGGGATGGGACATGTTTTAATGGTGTGACTGTGATGGGACATGTTTTAATGGTGTGACTGGGATGGGACATGTTTTACTGGTGTGACTGGGATGGGACATGTTTTAATGATCTGGCTGGTGTCGGACATGTTTTAATGGTGTGACTGGTGTCGGACATGTTTTAATGGTGTGACTGGGATGGGACATGTTTTAATGGTGTGACTGGGATGGGACATGTTTTAATGGTGTGACTGGTGTCGGACATGTTTTAATGGTGTGACTGGGATGGGACATGTTTTAATGGTGTGACTGGTGTCGGACATGTTTTAATGGTGTGACTGGGATGGGACATGTTTTAATGGTGTGACTGGAATGGGACATGTTTTAATGGTGTTACTGGGATGGGACATGTTTTAATGGTGTGACTGGTGTCGGACATGTTTTAATGGTGTGACTGGGATGGGACATGTTTTAATGGTGTGACTGGTATCGGACATGTTTTAATGGTGTGACTGCGATGGGACATGTTTTAATGGTGTGACTGGTGTCGGACATGTTTAAATGGTGTGACTGGGATGGGACATGTTTTAATGGTGTGACTGGTGTCGGACATGTTTTAATGGTGTTACTGGGATGGGACATGTTTTAATGGTGTGACTGGTGTCGGACATGTTTTAATGGTGTGACTGGGATGGGACTTGTTTTAATGGTGTGACTGGTGTCGGACATGTTTTAATGGTGTGACTGGTGTCGGACATGTTTTAATGGTGTGACTGGTGTCGGACATGTTTTAATGGTGTGACTGGGATGGGACATGTTTTAATGGTGTGACTGGTGTCGGACATGTTTTAATGGTGTGACTGGGATGGGACATGTTTTAATGGTGTGAATGGTGTCGGACATGTTTTAATGGTGTGACTGGGATGGGACATGTTTTAATGGTGTGACTGGGGTGGGACATGTTTTAATGGTGTGACTGGCATGGGACATGTTTTAATGGTGTGATTGGGATGGGACATGTTTTAATGGTGTGACTGGTGTCGGACATGTTTTAATGGTGTGACCTGGATGGGACATGTTTTAATGGTGTGACTGGGATGGGACATGTTTTAATGGTGTGACTGGTGTCGGACATGTTTTAATGGTGTGACTGGGATGGGACATGTTTTAATGGTGTGACTGGGATGGGACATGTTTTAATGGTGTGACTGGGATGGGACATGTTTTAATGGTGTGACTGGTGTCGGACATGTTTTAATGGTGTGACTGGTGTCGGACATGTTTTACTGGTGTGACTTGGATGGGACATGTTTTAATGGTGTGACTGGGATGGGACATGTTTTAATGGTGTGACTGGGATGGGACATGTTTTAATGGTGTGACTGGGATGGGACATGTTTTAATGGTGTGACTGGGATGGGACATGTTTTAATGGTGTGACTGGGATGGGACATGTTTGAATGGTGTGACTGGGATGGGACATGTTTTAATGGTGTGACTGGTGTCGGACATGTTTTAATGGTGTGACTGGTGTCGGACATGTTTTAATGGTGTGACTGGGATGGGACATGTTTTAATGGTGTGACTGGGATGGGACATGTTTTAATGGTGTGACTGGTGTCGGACATGTTTTAATGGTGTGACTGGGATGGGACATGTTTTAATGGTGTGACTGGTATCGGACATGTTTTAATGGTGTGACTGGGATGGGACATGTTTTAATGGTGTGACTGCTATCGGACATGTTTTAATGGTGTGACTGGGATGGGACATGTTTTAATGGTGTGACTGGGATGGGACATGTTTTAATGATGTGACTGGGATGGGACATGTTTTAATGGTGAACTGGGATTGGACATGTTTTAATGGTGTGACTGGTGTCGGACATGTTTTAATGGTGTGACTGGGATGGGACATGTTTTAATGGTGTGACTGGTGACGGACATGTTTTAATGATGTGACTGGGATGGGACATGTTTTAATGGTGTGACTGGGATGGGACATGTTTTAATGGTGTGACTGGTGTCGGACATGTTTTACTGGTGTGACTGGGATGGGACATGTTTTAATGGTGTGACTGGGATGGGACATGTTTTAATGGTGTGACTGGGATTGTACATGTTTTAATGGTGTGACTGGTGTCGGACATGTTTTAATGGTGTGACTGGTGTCGGACATGTTTTAATGGTGTGTCTGGGATGGGACATGTTTTAATGGTGTGACTGGGATGGGACATGTTTTAATGGTGTGACTGGGATGGGACATGTTTTAATGGTGTGACTGGGATGGGACATGTTTTAATGGTGTGACTGGTGTCGGACATTTTTTAATGGTGTGACAGGGATGGGACATGTTTTAATGGTGTGACTGGGATGGGACATGTTTTAATGGTGTGACTGGTGTCGGACATGTTTTAATGGTGTGACTGGTGTCGGACATATTTTAATGGTGTGACTGGTGTCGGACATGTTTTAATGGTGTGACTAGTGTCGGACATGTTTTAATGGTGTGACTGGGATGGGACATGTTTAAATGGTGTGACTGGGATGGGACATGTTTTAATGGTGTGACTGGTGTCGGATATGTTTTAATGGTGTGACTGGTGTCGGACATGTTTTAATGGTGTGACTGGGATGGGACATGTTTTAATGGTGTGACTGGAATGGGACATGCTTTAATGGTGTGACTGGTGTCGGACATGTTTTAATGGTGTGACTGGGTTGGGACATGATTTAATGGTGTGACTGGTGTCGGACATGTTTTAATGGTGTGACTGCTGTCGGACATGTTTTAATGGTGTGACTGGGATGGGACATGTTTTAATGGTGTGACTGGTGTCGGACATGTTTTAATGGTGTGACTGGGATGGGACATGTTTTAATGGTGTGACTGGGATTGGACATGTTTTAATGGTGTGACTGGTGTCGGACATGTTTTAATGGTGTGAATGGTGTCGGACATGTTTTAATGGTGTGGCTGGGATGGGACATGTTTTAATGGTGTGACTGGGATGGGACATGTTTTAATGGTGTGACTGGGATGGGACATGTTTTAATGGTGTGACTGGTGTCGGACATGTTTTAATGGTGTGACTGGGATGGGACATGTTTTAATGGTGTGACTGGGATCGGACATGTTTTAATGGTGTGACTGGTGTCGGACATGTTTTAATGGTGTGACTGGTGTCGGACATGTTTTAATGGTGTGACTGGGATGGGACATGTTTTAATGGTGTGACTGGTGTCGGACATGTTTTAATGGTGTGACTGGTGTCGGACATGTTTTAATGGTGTGACTGGGATGGGACATGTTTTAATGGTGTGACTGGGATGGGACATGTTTTAATGGTGTGACTGGGAGGGGACATGTTTTAATGGTGTGACTGGGATCGGACATGTTTTAATGGTGTGACTGGTGTCGGACATGTTTTAATGGTGAGACTGGGATGGGACATGTTTTAATGGTGTGACTGTGATGGGACATGTTTTAATGGTGTGACTGGGATGGGACATGTTTTAATGATGTGACTGGGATGGGACATGTTTTAATGGTGTGACTAGTGTCGGACATGTTTTAATGGTGTGACTGGGATGGGACATGTTTTAATGGTGTGACTGGTGTCGGACATGTTTTAATGGTGTGACTGGGATGGGACATGTTTTAATGGTGTGACTGGTGTCGGACATGTTTAAATGGTGTGACTGGTGTCGGACATGTTTTAATGGTGTGACTGGGATGGGACATGTTTTAATGGTGTGACTGGTGTCGGACATGTTTTAATGGTGTGACTGGTGTCGGACATGTTTTAATGGTGTGACTGGGATGGGACATGTTTTAATGGTGTGACTGGTGTCGGACATGTTTTAATGGTGTGACTGGGATGGGACATGTTTTAATGGTGTGACTGGGATGGGACATGTTTTAATGGTGTGACTGGTGTCGGACATTTTTTAATGGTGTGACTGGGATGGGACATGTTTTAATGGTGTGAGTGGGATGGGACATGTTTTAATGGTGTGACTGGGATGGGACATGTTTTAATGGTGTGACTGGTGTCGGACATGTTTTAATGGTGTGACTGGTGTCGGACATGTTTTAATGGTGTGACTGGGATGGGAAATGTTTTAATGGTGTGACTGGTGTCGGACATGTTTTAATGGAGTGACTGGGATGGGACATGTTTTAATGGTGTGACTGGTGTCGGACATGTATTAATGGTGTGACTGGGATGGGACATATTTTAATGGTGTGACTGGTGTCGGACATGTTTTAATGGTGTGACTGGTGTCGGACATGTTTTAATGGTGTGACTTGTGTCGGACATGTTTTAATGGTGTGACTGGGATGGGACATGTTTTAATGGTGTGACTGGGATGGGACATGTTTTAATGGTGTGACTCGGATGGGACATGTTTTAATGGTGTGACTGGTGTCGGACATGTTTTAATGGTGTGACTGCGATGGGACATGTTTTAATGGTGTGACTGGTGTCGGACATGTTTTAATGGTGTGACTGGGATGGGACATGTTTTAATGGTGTGACTGGGATGGGACATGTTTTAATGGTGTGACTGATGTCGGACATGTTTTAATGGTGTGACTGGGATGGGACATGTTTTAATGGTGTGACTGGGATGGGACATGTTTTAATGGTGTGACTGGTGTCAGACATGTTTTAATGGTGTGACTGGTGTCGGACATGTTTTAATGGTGTGACTGGGATGGGACATGTTTTAATGGTGTGACTGGTATTGGACATGTTTTAATGGTGTGACTGGTGTCGGACATGTTTTAATGGTGTGACTGGGATGGGACATGTTTTAATGGTGTGACTGGTGTCGGACATGTTTTAATGGTGTGACTGGTGTCGGACATGTTTTAATGGTGTGACTGGGATGGGACAAGTTTTAATGGTGTGACTGGTATCGGACATGTTTTAATGGTGTGACTGGGATGGGACATGTTTTAATGGTGTGACTGGGATGGAAAATGTTTTAATTGTGTGACTGGTGTCGAACATATTTTAATGGTGTGACTGGTGTCGGACATGTTTTAATGGTGTGACTGGGATGGGACATGTTTTAATGGTGTGACTGGGATGGGACATGTTTTAATGGTGTGACTGGTGTCGGACATGTTTTAATGGTGTGACTGGTGTCGGACATGTTTTAATGGTGTGACTGGTGTCGGACATGTTTTAATGGTGTGACTGGTGTCGGACATGTTTTAATGGTGTGACTGGGATGGGACATGTTTTAATGGTCTGACTGGGATGGGACATGTTTTAACGGTGTGACTGGGATGGGACATGTTTTAATGGTGTGACTGGGGTCGGACATGTTTTAATGGTGTGACTGGGATGGGACATGTTTTAATGGTGTGACTGGTGTCGGACATGTTTTAATGGTGTGACTGGGGTCGGACATGTTTTAATGGTGTGACTGGGATGGGACATGTTTTAATGGTGTGACTGGGATGGGACATGTTTTAATAATGTGACTGGAGTCGGACATGTTTTAATGGTGTGACTGGGATCGGACATGTTTTAATGTTGTGACTGCGATGGGACATGTTTTAATGGTGTGACTGGTGTCGGACATGTTTTAATGGTTTGACTGGAGTCGGACATGTTTTAATGGTGTGACTGGTGTCAGACATGTTTTAATGGTGTGACTGGGATGGGACATGTTTTAATGGTGTGACTGGGATGGGACATGTTTTAATGGTGTGACTGGTGACGGACATGTTTTAATGGTGTGACTGGGATGGGACTTGTTTTAATGGTGTGACTGGTGTCGGACATGTTTTAATGGTGTGACTGGTGTCGGACATGTTTTAATGCTGTGACTGGGATGGAAAATGTTTTAATTGTGTGACTGGTGTCGAACATATTTTAATGGTGTGACTGGTGTCGGACATGTTTTAATGGTGTGACTGGGATGGGACATGTTTTAATGGTGTGACTGGTGTCGGACATGTTTTAATGGTGTGACTGGGATGGGACATGTTTTAATGGTGTGACTGGTGTCGGACATGTTTTAATGGTGTGACTGGTGTCGGGCATGTTTTACTGGTGTGACTGGGATGGGACATGTTTTAATGGTGTGACTGGTGTCGGGCATGTTTTACTGGTGTGACTGGGATGGGACATGTTTTACTGGTGTGACTGGGATGGGACATGTTTTAATGGTGTGACTGGGATGGGACATGTTTTAATGGTGTGATTGGATGGGACATGTTTTAATGGTGTGACAGGTGACGGACATGTTTTAATGGTGTGACTGGGATGGGACATGTTTTAATGGTGTGACTGGGATGGGACATGTTTTAATGGTGTGACTGGTGTCGGACATGTTTTAATGGTGTGACTGGGATGGGACATGTTTTAATGGTGTGACTGGGATGGGACATGTTTTAATGGTGTGACTGGTGTCGGACATGTTTTAATGGTGTGACTGGGATGGGACATGTTTTAATGGTGTGACTGGTGTCGGACATGTTTCAATGGTGTGTCTGGGATGGGACATGTTTTAATGGTGTGACTGGGATGGGACATGTTTTAATGGTGTGACTGGTGTCGGACATGTTTACTGGTGTGACTGGGATGGGACATGTTTTACTGGTGTGACTGGGATGGGACATGTTTTAATGGTGTGACTGGGATGGGACATGTTTTAATGGTGTGACTGGTGTCGGACATTTTTTGATGGTGAGACTGGGATGGGACATGTTTTAATGGTGTGACTGGGATGGGACATGTTTTAATGGTGTGACTGGGATGGGACATGTTTTAATGGTGTGACTGGTGTCGGACATGTTTTAATGGTGTGACTGGGATGGGACATGTTTTAATGGTGTGACTGGGATGGGACGTGTTTTAATGGTGTGACTGGTGTCGGACATGTTTTAATGGTGTGACTGGGATGGGACATGTTTTAATGGTGTGACTTCGATGGGACATGTTTTAATGGTGTGACTGGGATGGGACATGTTTTAATGGTGTGACTGGTGTTGGACATGTTTTAATGGTGTGACTGGTGTCGGACATGTTTTAATGGTGTGACTGGGATGGGACATGTTTTAATGTTGTGACTGGGATGGGACATGTTTTAATGGTGTGACTGGTGATGTGACATGTTTTAATGGTGTGACTGGGATGGGACATGTTTTAATGGTGTGACTGGTGTCGGACATGTTTTAATTGTGTGACTGGGATGGGACATGTTTTAATGGTGTGACTGGTGTCGGACATGTTTTAATGGTGTGACTGGGATGGGACATGTTTTAATGGTGTGACTGGGATGGGACATGTTTTAATGGTGTGACTGGTGTCGGACATGTTTTAATGGTGTGACTGGGATGGGACATGTTTTAATGGTTTGACTGGTGTCGGACATGTTTTAATGGTGTGACTGGTGTCGGACATGTTTTAATGGTGTGACTGGGATGGGACATGTTTTACTGGTGTGACTGGGATCGGACATGTTTTAATGGTGTGACTGGGATGGGACATGTTTTAATGGTGTGACTGGGATGGGACATGTTTTAATGGTGTGACTGGTGTCGGACATGTTTTAATGGTGTGACTGGGATGGGACATGTTTTAATGGTGTGACTGGGATGGGACATGTTTTAATGGTGTGACTGGTGTCGGACATGTTTTAATGGTGTGACTGGGATGGGACATGTTTTAATGGTGTGACTGGTGTCGGACATGTTTTAATGGTGTGACTGGTGTCGGACATGTTTTAATGGTGTGACTGAATGGGACATGTTTTAATGGTGTGACTGGGATGGGACATGTTTTAATGGTGTGACTGGTGTCGGACATGTTTTAATGGTGTGACTGGGATGGGACATGTTTTAATGGTGTGACTGGGGTGGGACATGTTTTAATGGTGTGACTGGGATGGGAAATGTTTTAATGGTGTGACTGGGATGGGACATGTTTTAATGGTGTGACTGGGATGGGACATGTTTTAATAGTGTGACTGGTGTCGGACATGTTTTAATGGTGTGACTGGGATGGGACATGTTTTAATGGTGTGACTGGGATGGGACTTGTTTTAATGGTGTGACTGGTGTCGGACATGTTTTAATGGTGTGACTGGTGTCGGACATGTTTTAATGGTGTGACTGGTGTCGGACATGTTTTAATGGTGTGACTGGGATGGGACATGTTTTAATGGTGTGACTGGGATGGGACATGTTTTAATGGTGTGAATGGTGTCGGACATGTTTTAATGGTGTGACTGGGATGGGACATGTTTTAATGGTGTGACTGGGGTGGGACATGTTTTAATGGTGTGACTGGGATGGGACATGTTTAAATGGTGTGACTGGGATGGGACATGTTTTAATGGTGTGACTGGTGTCGGACTTGTTTTAATGTTGTGACTGGGATGGGACATGTTTTAATGGTGTGACTGGGATGGGACATGTTTTAATGGTGTGACTAGTGTCGGACATGTTTTACTGGTGTGACTGGGATGGGACATGTTTTAATGGTGTGACTGGTGTCGGACATGTTTTAATGGTGTGACTGGTGTCGGACATGTTTTAATGGTGTGACTGGTGTCGGACATGTTTTACTGGTGTGACTGGGATGGGACATGTTTTAATGGTGTGACTGGGATGGGACATGTTTTAATGGTGTGACTGGAATGGGACATGTTTTAATGGTGTGACTGGTGTCGGACATGTTTTAATGGTGTGACTGGTGTCGGACATGTTTTAATGGTGTGACTGGGATGGGACATGTTTTAATGGTGTGACTGGGATGGGACATGTTTTAATGGTGTGACTGGTGTCGGACATGTTTTAATGGTGTGACTGGGATGGGACATGTTTTAATGGTGCGACTGGGATGGGACATGTTTTAATGGTGTGACTGGTGTCGGACATGTTTTAATGGTGTGACTGGGATGGGACATGTTTTAATGGTGTGACTGGTGTCGGACATGTTTTAATGGTGTGACTGGTGTCGGACATGTTTTAATGGTGTGACTGGGATGGGACATGTTTTAGTGGTGTGACTGTGATGGGACATGTTTTAATGGTGTGACTGGGATGGGACATGTTTTAATGGTGTGACTGGTGTCGGACATGTTTTAATGGTGTGACTGGGATGGGACATGTTTTAATGGTGTGACTGGGATGGGATATGTTTTAATGGTGTGACTGGTGTCGGACATGTTTTAATGGTGTGACTGGGATGGGACATGTTTTAATGGTGTGACTGGTGTCGGACATGTTTTAATGGTGTGACTGGGATGGGACATGTTTTACTGGTGTGACTGGGATGGGACATGTTTTACTGGTGTGACTGGGATTGGACATGTTTTAATGGTGTGACTGGTGTCGGACATGTTTTAATGGTGTGACTGGGATGGGACATGTTTTAATGCTGTGACTGGGATGGGACATGTTTTAATGGTGTGACTGGGATGGGACATGTTTTAATGGTGTGACTGGGATGGGACATGATTTAATGGTGTGACTGGGATGGGACATGTTTTAATGGTGTGACTGGGATGGGACATGTTTTAATGGTGTGACTGGTGTCGGACATGTTTTAATGGTGTGACTGGGATGGGACATGTTTTAATGGTGTGACTGGGATGGGACATGTTTTAATGGTGTGACTGGTGTCGGACATGTTTTAATGGTGTGACTGGGATGGGTCATGTTTTAATGGTGTGACTGAGATGGGACATGTTTTAATTGTGCGACTGGTGTCGGACATGTTTTAATGGTGTGACTGGTGTCGGACATGTTTTAATGGTGTGACTGGTGTCGGACATGTTTTAATGGTGTGACTGGGATGGGACATGTTTTAATGGTGTGACTGGTGTCGGACATGTTTTAATGATGTGACTGGGATGGGACATGTTTTAATGGTGTGACTGGTGTCGGACATGTTTTAATGGTGTGACTGCGATGGGACATCTTTTAATGGTGTGACTGGGATGGGACATTTTTTAATGGTGTGACTGGTGTCGGACATGTTTTAATGCTGTGACTGGGATGGGACATGTTTTAATGGTGTGACTGGGATGGGACATGATTTAATGGTGTGACTGGGATGGGACATGTTTTAATGGTTTGACTGGTGTCGGACATGTTTTAATGGTGTGACTGGGATGGGACATGTTTTAATGGTGTGACTGGGATGGGACATATTTTAATGGTGTGACTGGTGTCGGACATGTTTTAATGGTGTGACTGGGATGGGACATGTTTTACTGGTGTGACTGAGATGGGACATGTTTTACTGGTGTGACTGGGATGGGACATGTTTTAATGGTGTGACTGGTGTCGGACATGTTTTAATGGTGTGACTGGGATGGGACATGTTTTAATGCTGTGACTGGGATGGGACATGTTTTAATGGTGTGACTGGTGTCGGACATGTTTTAATGGTGTGACTGGGATGGGACATGTTTTAATGGTGTGACTGGGATGGGACATGTTTTAATCGTGTGACTGGGATGGGACATGATTTAATGGTGTGACTGGGATGGGACATGTTTTAATGGTGTGACTGGTGTCGGACATGTTTTAATGGTGTGACTGGGATGGGACATGTTTTAATGGTGTGACTGGGATGGGACATGTTTTAATGGTGTGACTGGTGTCGGACATGTTTTAATGGTGTGACTGGGATGGGACATGTTTTAATGGTGTGACTGGTGTCGGACATGTTTTAATGGTGTGACTGGGATGGGACATGTTTTAATGGTGTGACTGGTGTCGGACATGTTTTAATGCTGTGACTGGGATGGGACATGTTTTAATGCTCTGACTGGTGTCGGACTTCTTTTAATGGTGTGACTGAGATGTGACATGTTGTAATGGTGTGACTGGGATGGGACATGTTTTAATGGTGCGACTGGGATGGGACATGTTTTAATGGTGTGACTGGGATGGGACATGTTTTAATGGTGTGACTGGTGTCGGACATGTTTTAATGGTGTGACTGCTGTCGGACATGTTTTAATGGTGTGACTGGGATGGGACATGTTTTAATAGTGTGACTGGGATGGGACATGTTTTAATGGTGTGACTGGTGTCGGACATGTTTTAATGGTGTGACTGGGATGGGACATGTTTTAATGGTGTGACTGGGATGGCACATGTTTTACTGGTGTGACTGGGATGGGACATGTTTTAATGGTGTGACTGGTGTCGGACATGTTTTAATGGTGTGACTGGGATGGGACATGTTTGAATGGTGTGACTGGGATGGGACATGTTTTAATGGTGTGACTGGGATGGGACATGTTTTAATGGTGTGACTGGGATGGGACATGATTTAATGGTGTGACTGGGATGGGACATGTTTTAATGGTTTGACTGGTGTCGGACATGTTTTAATGGTGTGACTGGGATGCGATATGTTTTAATGGTGTGACTGGGATGGAACATGTTTTACTGGTGTGACTTGTGTCGGACATGTTTTAATGGTGTGACTGGGATGGGACATGTTTTAATGGTGTGACTGGGATGGGACATGTTTTAATGGTGCGACTGGTGTCGGACATGTTTTAATGGTGTGACTGGGATGGGACATGTTTTAATGGTGTGACTGGTGTCGGACATGTTTTAATGGTGTGACTGGTGTCGGACATGTTTTAATGGTGTGACTGGTGTCGGACATGTTTTAATGGTGTGACTGGGATGTGACATGTTTTAATGGTGTGACTGGGATGGGACATGTTTTAATGGTGTGACTGGGATGGGACATGTTTTAATGGTGTGACTGGTGTCGGACATGTTTTAATGATGTGACTGGGATGGGACATGTTTTAATGTTGTGACTGGTGTCGGACATGTTTTAATGGTGTGACTGGGATGGGACATGTTTTAATGGTGTGACTGGTGTCGGACATGTTTTAATGGTGTGACTGGGATGGGACATGTTTTAATGGTGTGACTGGGATGGGACATGTTTTAATGTTGTGACTGGTATGGGACATGTTTTAGTGGTGTGACTGGTATGGGACATGTTTTAATGGTGTGACTGGTGTCGGACATGTTTTAATGGTGTGACTGGGATGGGACATGTTTTAATGGTGTGACAGGTGTCGGACATGTTTTAATGGTGTGACTGGGATGGGACATGTTTTAATGGTGTGACTGGTGTCGGACATGTTTTAATGCTGTGACTGGGATGGGACATGTTTTAATGCTCTGACTGGTGTCGGACTTCTTTTAATGGTGTGACTGAGATGTGACATGTTGTAATGGTGTGACTGGGATGGGACATGTTTTAATGGTGCGACTGGGATGGGACATGTTTTAATGGTGTGACTGGGATGGGACATGTTTTAATGGTGTGACTGGTGTCGGACATGTTTTAATGGTGTGACTGGTGTCGGACATGTTTTAATGGTGTGACTGGGATGGGACATGTTTTAATGGTGTGACTGGTGTTGGACATGTTTTAATAGTGTGACTGGGATGGGACATGTTTTAATGGTGTGACTGGGATGGGACATGTTTTAATAGTGTGACTGGGATGGGACATGTTTTAATGGTGTGACTGGTGTCGGACATGTTTTAATGGTGTGACTGGGATGGGACATGTTTTAATGGTGTGACTGGGATGGCACATGTTTTACTGGTGTGACTGGGATGGGACATGTTTTAATGGTGTGACTGGTGTCGGACATGTTTTAATGGTGTGACTGGGATGGGACATGTTTGAATGGTGTGACTGGGATGGGACATGTTTTAATGGTGTGACTGGGATGGGACATGTTTTAATGGTGTGACTGGTATGGGACATGTTTTAATGGTGTGACTGGTGTCGGACATGTTTTAATGGTGTGACTGGGATGGGACATGTTTTAATGGTGTGACTGGTGTCGGACATGTTTTAATGGTGTGACTGGGATGGGACATGTTTTAATGGTGTGACTGGGATGGGACATGTTTTAATGGTGTGACTGGTGTCGGACATGTTTTAATGGTGTGACTGGGATGGGACATGTTTTAATGGTGTGACTGGGATGGGACATGTTTTAATGGTGTGACTGGGATGGGACATGTTTTAATGGTGTGACTGGGATGGGACATGTTTTAATGGTGTGACTGGGATGGGACATGTTTTAATGGTGTGACTGGGATGGGACATGTTTTAATGGTGTGACTGGGATGGGACATGTTTTAATGGTGTGACAGGTGTCGGACATGTTTTAATGATGTGACTGGGATTGGACATGTTTTAATGGTGTGACTGGTGTCGGACATGTTTTAATGGTGTGACTGGGATGGGACATGTTTTAATGGTGTGACTGGTGTCGGACATGTTTTAATGGTGTGACTGGGATGGGACATGTTTTAATGGTGTGACTGGGGTCGGACATGTTTTAATGGTGTGACTGGGATCGGACATGTTTTAATGGTGTGACTGGGATGGGACATGTTTTAATGGTGTGACTGGGGTCGGACATGTTTTAATGGTGTGACTGGGATGGGACATGTTTTAATGGTGTGTCTGGGATGGGACATGTTTTAATGGTGTGACTGGTGTCGGACATGTTTTAATGGTGTGACTGGTGTCGGACATGTTTTAATGGTGTGACTGGTGTCGGACATGTTTTCATGGTGTGACTGGTGTCGGACATGTTTTAATGGTGTGACTGGGATGGGACATGTTTTAATGGTGTGACTGGTGTCGGACATGTTTTAATGGTGTGACTGGTGTCGGACATGTTTTAATGGTGTGACTGGGATGGGACATGTTTTAATGGTGTGACTGGGATGGGACATGTTTTAATGGTGTGACTGGTGTCGGACATGTTTTAATGGTGTGACTGGGATGGGACATGTTTTAATGGTGTGACTGGTGTCGGACATGTTTTAATGGTGTGACTGGTGTCGGACATGTTTTAATGGTGTGACTGGGATGGGACATGTTTTAATGGTGTGACTGGTGTCGGACATGTTTTAATGGTGTGACTGGTGTCGGACATGTTTTAATGGTGTGACTGGTGTCGGACATGTTTTAATGGTGTGACTGGGATGGGACATGTTTTAATGGTGTGACTGGGATGGGACATGTTTTAATGGTGTGACTGGTGTCGGACATGTTTTAATGGTGTGACTGGTGTCGGACATGTTTTAATGGTGTGACTGGTGTCGGACATGTTTTAATGGTGTGACTGGGATGGGACATGTTTTAATGGTGTGACTGGGATGGGACATGTTTTAATGGTGTGACTGGTGTCGGACATGTTTTAATGGTGTGACTGGGATGGGACATGTTTTAATGGTGTGACTGGGATGGGACATGTTTTAATGGTGTGACTGGGATGGGACATGTTTTAATGGTGTGACTGGTGTCGGACATGTTTTAATGGTGTCACCAGGATCGAGCATTTTTTACTGATGTCTTTGATGTCGGCCATGTTGTAATGATGTCACCAATGATGCCCATGTTTTATTGATGTCACCAATGACGCCCATGTTTTAATGATGTTCCTGTTGATGCCCATGTTTTAATGAGGTCATCGATGGCGCCCATTTTTTAATGACGTCACCAATGGCTCCCATGTTTTAATGATGTCGCCGATGGTGACCATGTTTTAATGATGTCACTGATGGTGTCCGTGTTTTAATGATGTCAGCAATGGCACCCATGTTGTAATGATGTCACCGATGACGCCCATGTTGTAATGATGTCACCGATGAAGCCCTTGTTTTAATGATGTCGCCAATGGCGCCCATGTTTTAATGATGTCACTGATGGTGCCTGTGTTTTAATGATGTCACCGATGACGCCCATGTTTTAATGATGTCACCGATGGCGCCCATGTTTTAATGATGTCGCCAGGGTCGGACATGTTTTTATGATGTCACTGGGGCCGGCCATTTTTAACTCCGAGAAGGTTTGCTGTGCCCCTCAGCACTGAAGAATTGACGGTGGTTCGCCACTGAGGAGGACTTGATCCAGACGTTTCATTACCTTGGCGTCGGAACATTCCCTGCCATGTCCGGCTGACCAGACACCTGCGGCATCAGGAAGATGTCCACCTCAGTAACTCAGCGCCTGTCTCAGCTCACCTGCCCCTGAAACCCTCTCTGCGCCCGAGTGACCCCTACCTATCTCTGTAACCTCCCCCAGCCCCTACAACCCTCCCTATCTCTGTAACCTCCTCCCGCCCCTACAACCCTCCCGATCTCTGTAACCTCCTCCAGTCACTAAAACCCTCCATATCTCTGTAACCTCCTGCAGCTCCTACACCCTCCCTATCTCTGTAACCTCCTCCAGCCCCTACAACCCTCGCTATTTCTGTAACCTCCTCCACACCTACAACCCTCCCTATCTCTGTAACCTCCTCCAGCACCTACAACCCTCCCTATCTCTGTAACCTCCTCCACACCTACAACCCTCGCTATCTCTGTAACCTCCTCCACACCTACAACCCTCCCTATCTCTGTAACCACATCCAGTCACTAAAACCCTCCATATCTCTGTAACCTCTTGCAGCTCCTACACCCTCCCTATCTCTGTAACCTCCTCCAGCCCCTACACCCCTCCCTATCTCTGTAACCTCCTCCAGCCACTAAAACCCTCCCTATCTCTGTAACCTCCTCCAGCCACTAAAACCCTCCCTATCTCTGTAACCTCCTCCAGTCCTTACAACCCTCCCTACCTCTGTAACCTCCTCCATCCCCTACACCCCTCCCTATCTCTGTAACCTCCTCCAGCCACTACAACCCTCCCTATCTCTGTAAACTCCTCCATCCCAACAACCCTCCCTATCTCTGTAACCTCCTCCAGCCACTAAAACCCTCCCTACCTCTGTAACCTCCTCCATCCCCTACAACCCTCCCTATCTCTGTAACCTCCTCCAGCCCCTACATCCCTCCCTATCTCTGTAAGCTCCTCCAGCCCCTACACCCCTCCCTATCTCTGTAACCGCCTCCAGCCACTAAAACCCTCCCTATCTCTGTAACCTCCTCCAGCCACTAAAACCCTCCATATCTCTGTAACATCCTGCAGCTCCTACACCCTCCCTATCTCTGTAACCTCCTCCAGCCACTAAAACACTCCCTATCTCTGTAACCTCCGCCAGCCCCTACAACCCTCCCTACCTCTGTAACCTCCTCCATCCCCGACACCCCTCCCTATCTCCGTAACCTCCTCCAGCCACGAAAACCCTCCATATCTCTGTAACCTCCTGCAGCTCCTACACCCTCCCTATCTCTGTAACCTCCTCCAGCCACTAAAACCCTCCCTATCTCTGTAACCTCCGCCAGCCCCTACAACCCTCCCTACCTCTGTAACCTCCTCCATCCCCTACACCCCTCCCTATCTCTGTAACCTCCTCCAGCCACTAAAACCCTCCCTACCTCTGTTACCTCCTCCATCCCCTACACCCCTCCCTATCTCTGTAACCTCCTCCAGCCACTAAAACCCTCCCCATCTCTGTAACCTCCTCCATCCCAACAACCCTCCCTATCTCTGTAACCTCCTCCAGTCCCTATACCCCTCCCTATCTCTGTAACCTCTTCCATCCCAACAACCCTCCCTATCTCTGTAACCTCCTCCAGCCCCTACAACCCTCCCTATCTCTGAAACCTCCTCCATCCCAACAACCCTCAATATCTCTGTAACCTCCTCCAGCCCCTACACCCCCTATCTCTGAAACCTCCTCCATCCCAACAACCCTCCCTTACTCTGTAACCTCCTCCATCCCAACAACCCTCCCTATCTCTGTAACCTCCTCCAGCCACTACACCATCCCTATCTCTGTAACCTCCTCCATCCCAACAACCCTCCCTATCTCTGTAACCTCCTCCAGCCACTAAAACCCTCCCTATATTTGTAACATCCTCCAGCCCCAACAACACTCCCTATATCTGTAACCTCCTCCAGTCCCTACAACCCTCTTTATCTCTTTAACTACCTCCAGCCCCTACACCCTCCCTATCTCTGTAACTACCTCCAGCCGCTACACCCTCCCTATCACTGTAACCTCCTCCAGTCCCTACACCCCTCCCTATCTCTGTAATCTCCTCCAGCCACTAAAACCCTCCCTATCTCTGTAACATCCTCCAGCCACTAAAACCCTCCCTATCTCTGTAACCTCCTCCAGCCCTTACAACCCTCCCTATCTCTGTAACCTCCTCCAGCCCCCTACAACCCTCCCTATCTCTGTAACCTTCTCCAGCCCCCTACAACCCTCTCTATCCCTGTAACCTCCTCCAGTCCCTACACCCCTCCCTATCTCTGTAACCTCCTCCAGCACCTACAACCCTCCCTATCTCTGTAACTTCCTCCACACCTACAACCCTCCCTATCTCTGTAACCTCCTCCAGCACCTACAACCCTCCCTATCTCTGTAACCTCCTCCACACCTACAACCCTCGCTATCTCTGTAACCTCCTCCACACCTACAACCCTCCCTATCTCTGTAACCTCCTCCAGTCACTAAAACCCTCCATATCTCTGTAACCTCCTGCAGCTCCTACACCCTCCCTATCTCTGTAACCTCCTCCAGCCACTAAAACCCTCCCTATCTCTGTAACCTCCTCCAGCCACTAAAACCCTCCCTATCTCTGTAACCTCCTCCAGCCCATACAACCCTCCCTACCTCTGTAACCTCCTCCATCCCCTACACCCCTCCCTATCTCTGTAACCTCCTCCAGCCACTACAACCCTCCCTATCTCTGTAACCTCCTCCATCCCAACAACCCTCCCTATCTCTGTAACCTCCTCCAGCCACTAAAACCCTCCCTACCTCTGTAACCTCCTCCATCCCCTACAACCATCCCTATCTCTGTAACCTCCTCCAGCCCCTACATCCCTCCCTATCTCTGTAACCTCCTCCAGCCCCTACACCCCTCCCTATCTCTGTAACCTCCTCCAGCCACTAAAACCTTCCCCATCTCTGTAACCTCCTCCATCCCAACAACCCTCCCTATCTCTGTAACCTCCTCCAGTCCCTATACCCCTCCCTATCTCTGTAACCTCCTCCAGCCACTAAAACCCTCCCTATCTCTGTAAACTCTTCCATCCCAACAACCCTCCCTATCTCTGTAACCTCCTCCAGCCACTAAAACCCTCCATATCTCTGTAACCTCCTGCAGCTCCTACACCCTCCCTATCTCTGTAACCTCCTCCAGCCACTAAAACCCTCCCTATCTCTGTAACCTCCGCCAGCCCCAACAACCCTCCCTACCTCTGTAACCTCCTCCATCCCCTACACCCCTCCCTACCTCTGTAACCTCCTCCAGCCACTAAAACCCTCCCTACCTCTGTTACCTCCTCCATCCCCTACACCCCTCCCTATCTCTGTAACCTCCTCCAGCCACTAAAAGCCACCCCATCTCTGTAACCTCCTCCATCCCAACAACCCTCCCTATCTCTGTAACCTCCTCCAGTCCCTATACCCCTCCCTATCTCTGTGACCTCTTCCATCCCAACAACCCTCCCTATCTCTGTAACCTCCTCCAGCCCCTACAACCCTCCCTATCTCTGAAACCTCCTCCATCCCAACAACCCTCAATATCTCTGTAACCTCCTCCAGCCCCTACACCCTCCCTATCTCTGAAACCTCCTCCATCCCAACAACCCTCCCTAACTCTGTAACCTCCTCCATCCCAACAACCCTCCCTATCTCTGTAACCTCCTCCAGCCCCTACACCCTCCATATCTCTGTAACCTCCTCCATCCCAACAACCCTCCCTATCTCTGTAACCTCCTCCAGCCACTACACCATCCCTATCTCTGTAACCTCCTCCATCCCAACAACCCTCCCTATCTCTGTAACCTCCTCCAGCCACTAAAACCCTCCCTATATTTGTAACATCCTCCAGCCCCAACAACACTCCCTATATCTGTAACCTCCTCCAGTCCCTACAACCCTCTTTATCTCTTTAACTACCTCCAGCCCCTACACCCTCCCTATCTCTGTAACTACCTCCAGCCGCTACACCCTCCCTATCACTGTAACCTCCTCCAGTCCCTACACCCCTCCCTATCTCTGTAACCTCCTCCAGCCACTAAAACCCTCCCTATCTCTGTAACATCCTCCAGCCACTAAAACCCTCCCTATCTCTGTAACCTCCTCCAGCCCTTACAACCCTCCCTATCTCTGTAACCTCCTCCAGCCCCCTACAACCCTCCCTATCTCTGTAACCTTCTCCAGCCCCCTACAACCCTCTCTATCCCTGTAACCTCCTCCAGTCCCTACACCCCTCCCTATCTCTGTAACCTCCTCCAGCACCTACAACCCTCCCTATCTCTGTAACTTCCTCCACACCTACAACCCTCCCTATCTCTGTAACCTCCTCCAGCACCTACAACCCTCCCTATCTCTGTAACCTCCTCCACACCTACAACCCTCGCTATCTCTGTAACCTCCTTCACACCTACAACCCTCCCTATCTCTGTAACCTCCTCCAGTCACTAAAACCCTCCATATCTCTGTAACCTCCTGCAGCTCCTACACCCTCCCTATCTCTGTAACCTCCTCCAGCCACTAAAACCCTCCCTATCTCTGTAACCTCCTCCAGCCACTAAAACCCTCCCTATCTCTGTAACCTCCTCCAGCCCATACAACCCTCCCTACCTCTGTAACCTCCTCCATCCCCTACACCCCTCCCTATCTCTGTAACCTCCTCCAGCCACTACAACCCTCCCTATCTCTGTAACCTCCTCCATCCCAACAACCCTCCCTATCTCTGTAACCTCCTCCAGCCACTAAAACCCTCCCTACCTCTGTAACCTCCTCCATCCCCTACAACCATCCCTATCTCTGTAACCTCCTCCAGCCCCTACATCCCTCCCTATCTCTGTAACCTCCTCCAGCCCCTACACCCCTCCCTATCTCTGTAACCTCCTCCAGCCACTAAAACCTTCCCCATCTCTGTAACCTCCTCCATCCCAACAACCCTCCCTATCTCTGTAACCTCCTCCAGTCCCTATACCCCTCCCTATCTCTGTAACCTCCTCCAGCCACTAAAACCCTCCCTATCTCTGTAAACTCTTCCATCCCAACAACCCTCCCTATCTCTGTAACCTCCTCCAGCCACTAAAACCCTCCATATCTCTGTAACCTCCTGCAGCTCCTACACCCTCCCTATCTCTGTAACCTCCTCCAGCCACTAAAACCCTCCCTATCTCTGTAACCTCCGCCAGCCCCAACAACCCTCCCTACCTCTGTAACCTCCTCCATCCCCTACACCCCTCCCTACCTCTGTAACCTCCTCCAGCCACTAAAACCCTCCCTACCTCTGTTACCTCCTCCATCCCCTACACCCCTCCCTATCTCTGTAACCTCCTCCAGCCACTAAAAGCCACCCCATCTCTGTAACCTCCTCCATCCCAACAACCCTCCCTATCTCTGTAACCTCCTCCAGTCCCTATACCCCTCCCTATCTCTGTGACCTCTTCCATCCCAACAACCCTCCCTATCTCTGTAACCTCCTCCAGCCCCTACAACCCTCCCTATCTCTGAAACCTCCTCCATCCCAACAACCCTCAATATCTCTGTAACCTCCTCCAGCCCCTACACCCTCCCTATCTCTGAAACCTCCTCCATCCCAACAACCCTCCCTAACTCTGTAACCTCCTCCATCCCAACAACCCTCCCTATCTCTGTAACCTCCTCCAGCCCCTACACCCTCCATATCTCTGTAACCTCCTCCAGCCCCTACAACCCTCCCTATCTCTGTAACCTCCTCCATCCCAACAACCCTCCCTATCTCTGTAACCTCCTCCAGCCACTAAAACCCTCCCTATATTTGTAACATCCTCCAGCCCCTACAACCCTCCCTATATCTGTAACCTCCTCCAGTCCCTACAACCCTCTTTATCTCTTTAACTACCTCCAGCCCCTACACCCTCCCTATCTCTGTAATTACCTCCAGCCCCTACACCCTCCCTATCACTTTAACCTCCTCCAGTCCCTACACCCCTCCCTATCTCTGTAACCTCCTCCAGCCACTAAAACCCTCCCTATCTCTGTAACATCCTCCAGCCACTAAAACCCTCCCTATCTCTGTAAACTCCTCCAGCCCTTACAACCCTCCCTATCTCTGTAACCTCCTCCAGCCCCCTACAACCCTCCCTATCTCTGTAACCTTCTCCAGCCCCCTACAAACCTCTCTATCCCTGTAACCTCCTCCAGTCCCTACACCCCTCCCTATCTCTGTAACATTATCCAGTCACTAAAACCCTCCCAATCTCTGTAATATCCTCCAGCCCCTAAAACCCTCCCTACCTCTGAAACCTCCTCCAGCCCCTAGACCCCCCCATCTCTGTAACCTCCTCCGGACCCTACACCCCTCCCTATCTCTGTAACCTCCTCCATCCCAACAACCCTCCCTATCTCTGTAACCTCCTCCAGCCACTAAAAACCTCCCTATATTTGTAACATCCTCCAGCCCCTACAACCCTCCCTATATCTGTAACCTCCTCCAGTCCCTACAACCCTCTTTATCTCTGTAACTACCTCCTGTCCCTACACCCTCCCTATCTCTGTAAACTCCTCCAGCCACTACAACCCTCCCTAACTCTGTAACCTCCTCCAGCCCCTACAACGCTCCCTATCTCTGTAACCTCCTCCAGCCACTACAACCCTCCCTATCTCTGTAACCTCCTCCAGCCCTTACAACCCTCCCTATCTCTGTAACCTCTTCCAGCCACTAAAACCCTCCCTTCTCTGTAACCTCCTCCAGCCCCTAAAACACTCATTATCTCTGTAACCTCCTCCAGCCACTAAAACCCTACCTATCTCTGTAACCTCCCCCAGCCCCAACAACGCACCCTGTTTCTGTAACCTCCTCCAGCCCCTACAAAACACCCTATCCCTGTAACCTCCTCCAGTCCCTACATCCCTCCCTATCTCTGTAACCTCCTCCAGTCACTAAAACCCTCCCTATCTCTGTAACATCCTCCAGCCACTAAAACCCTCCCTATCTCTGTAACCTCCTGAAGCCACTACAACCCTCCTTATCTCTGTAACCTCCTCCAGCCCCTACACCCCTCCCTATCTCTGTAACCTCCTCCAGCCACTAAAACCCTACCTATCTCTGTAACCACCCCCAGCCCCTACAACCCTCCCTATCTCTGTAACCGCCTCCAGCCCCTACAACCCTACCTATCTCTGTAACCTCCTCCAGCCCCTACAACCCTCCCTATCTCTGTAACCGCCTCCAGCCCCTACAACCCTACCTATCTCTGTAACCTCCTCCAGCCCCTAAAACCCTCACTATTTCTGTAACCTCCTCCAGCACCTAGAACCCTCCCTATCTCTGTAACCTCCTCCAGCCCCTACAACCCTCCCTATCTCTGTAACCTCCTCCAGCCACTAAAACCCTACCTATCTCTGTAACCTCCCCCAGCCCCTACAACCCTCCCTATCTCTGTAACCTCCTCCCGCCCCTACAACCCTCCCGATCTCTGTAACCTCCTCCAGTCCCTACAGCCATCCCTATCTCTGTAACCTCCTCCAGCCACTAAAACCCTACCTATCTCTGTAACCTCCCCCAGCCCCTACAACCCTCCCTATCTCTGTAACCTCCTCCCGCCCCTACAACCCTCCCGATCTCTGTAACCTCCTCCAGTCCCTACAACCATCCCTATCTCTGTAACCTCCTCAAGCCCCTACAACCCTCCCTATCTCTGTAACCTCCTCCAGCCCCTACAACCCTCGCTATCTCTGTAAACTCCTCCAGCCACTAAAACCCTCCCTATCTCTGTAACCTCCTCCAGACCCTACAACCCTCCCTATATCTGTAACCTCCTCCAGTCCCTACAACCCTCTTTATCTTGTAACTACCTCCTGTCCCTACACCCTCCCTATCTCTGTAACCTCCTCCAGCCACTACAACCCTCCCTATCTCTGTAACCTCCTCCAGCCCCTACAACGCTCCCTATCTCTGTAACCTCCTCCCGCCCCTACAACCCTCCCGATCTCTGTAACCTCCTCCAGTCCCTACAACCATCCCTATCTCTGTAACCTCCTCAAGCCCCTACAACCCTCCCTATCTCTGTAACCTCTTCCATCCCAACAACCCTCCCTATCTCTGTTAACCTCCTCCAGCCACTACAACCCTCCCTATCTCTGTAACATCCTCCAGCCCCTACAACCCTCCCTATCTCTGTAACCTCTTCCAGCCACTAAAACCCTCCCTTCTCTGTAACCTCCTCCAGCCCCTAAAACACTCCTTATCTCTGTAACCTCCTCCAGCCACTAAAACCCTCCCTATCTCTGTAACCTCCTCCAGCACCTACAAAACACCCTATCCCTCTAACCTCCTCCAGTCCCTACACCCCTTCCTATCTCTGTAACCTCCTCCAGTCACTAAAACCCTCCCTATCTCTGTAACATCCTCCAGCCACTAAAACCCTCCCTCTCTCTGTAACCTCCTGAAGCCACTACAACCCTCCTTATCTCTGTACCCTCCTCCAGCCCCTACAACCCTCCCTATCTCTGTAACCTCTTCCAGCCACTAAAACCCTCCCTGCTCTGTAACCTCCTCCAGCCCCTACAACACTCCTTATCTCTGTAACCTCCTCCAGCCACTAAAACACTACCTATCTCTGTAACCTCCCCCAGCCCCTACAACCCTGCCTATCTCTGTAACCTCCTCCCGCCCCTACACCCCTCCCTATCTCTGTAACCTCCTCCAGCCCCTACAACCCTCCCTATCTCTGTAACCTCCTGCAGCTCCTACACCCTCCCTATCTCTGTAACCTCCTCCAGCCCCTACAACCCTCGCTATTTCTGTAACCTCCTCCACACCTACAACCCTCCCTATCTCTGTAACCTCCTCCAGCACCTACAACCCTCCCTATCTCTGTAACCTCCTCCACACCTACAACCCTCGCTATCTCTGTAACCTCCTCCACACCTACAACCCTCCCTATCTCTGTAACCTCCTCCAGTCACTAAAACCCTCCATATCTCTGTAACCTCCTGCAGCTCCTACACCCTCCCTATCTCTGTAACCTCCTCCAGCCACTAAAACCCTCCCTATCTCTGTAACCTCCTCCAGCCACTAAAACCCTCCCTATCTCTGTAACCTCCTCCAGCCACTAAAACCCTCCCTATCTCTGTAACCTCCTCCAGCCCTTACAACCCTCCCTACCTCTGTAACCTCCTCCATCCCCTACACCCCTCCCTATCTCTGTAACCTTCTCCAGCCACTACAACCCTCCCAATCTCTGTAACCTCCTCCATCCCAACGACCCTCCCTATCTCTGTAAACTCCTCCAGCCACTTAACCCTCCCTACCTCTGTAACCTCCTCCATCCCCTACAACCCTCCCTATCTCTGTAACCTCCTCCAGCCCCTACATCCCTCCCTATCTCTGTAACCTCCTCCAGCCCCTACACCCCTCCCTATCTTTGTAACCTCCTCCAGCCACTAAAACCTTCCCCATCTCTGTAACCTCCTCCATCCCAACAACCCTCCTTATCTCTGTAACCTCCTCCAGTCCCTATACCCCTCCCTATCTCTGTAACCTCCTCCAGCCACTAAAACCCTCCCTATCTCTGTAACCTCTTCCATCCCAAAAACCCTCCCTATCTCTGTAACCTCCTCCAGCCACTAAAACCCTCCATATCTCTGTAACCTCCTGCAGCTCCTACACCCTCCCTATCTCTGTAACCTCCTCCAGCCACTAAAACCCTCCCTATCTCTGTAACCTCCGCCAGCCCCTACAACCCTCCCTACCTCTGTAACCTCCTCCATCCCCTACACCCCTCCCTATCTCTGTAACCTCCTCCAGCCACTAAAACCCTCCCTACCTCTGTTACCTCCTCCATCCCCTACACCCCTCCCTATCTCTGTAACCTCCTCCAGCCACTAAAACCCTCCCCATCTCTGTAACCTCCTCCATCCCAACAAACCTCCCTATCTCTGTAACCTCCTCCAGTCCCTATACCCCTCCC
This sequence comes from Isurus oxyrinchus, assembly GCA_026770705.1. Classification (NCBI taxonomy): domain Eukaryota; kingdom Metazoa; phylum Chordata; class Chondrichthyes; order Lamniformes; family Lamnidae; genus Isurus; species Isurus oxyrinchus. The sequence continues at coordinate 48,343 of JANJGN010002123.1, forward strand.
TATCTCTGTAACCTCTTCCATCCCAACAACCCTCTCTATCTCTGTAACCTCCTCCAGCCCCTACAACCCTCCCTATCTCTGAAACCTCCTCCATCCCAACAACCCTCAATATCTCTGTAACCTCCTCCAGCCCCTACACCCTCCCTATCTCTGAAACCTCCTCCATCCCAACAACCCTCCCTAACTCTGTAACCTCCTCCATCCCAACAACCCTCCCTACCTCTGTAACCTCCTCCAGACCCTACAAAACTCCCTATCATTTAAACCTACCTCCAGCACCTACAGCTCGCCCTATCTCTGTACCCTCCAACAGTCCCTACAACCCTCCCTATCTCTGTACCCTCCTCCAGCCCCTACAAGCCTCCCTATCTCTGTAACCTCCTCCAGCCACTACAGCCCTCCCTATATCTGTAACATCCTCCAGCCCCTACACCCCTCCCTATCTCTGTAACCTCCTCCAGCCCCTACAACCCTCCCTATCTCTATAACATCCTCCAGCCCCTACAATCCTCCCTTTCTCTGTAACCTACTCCAGTACCTACAAGCCTCCATATATCTATAAACTCCTCCAGCCCACACACCCCTCCCTATCTCTGTAACCTCCTCCAGCACCTACAACCCTCCCTGTCTCTGTAACATCCTCCAGCCCATACAACCTTCCCTATCTCTGTAACCTCCTCCAGTGCCTACATCCCTCCCTATCTCTGTAACCTCCTCCAGACCTGCAACACTCCTTATCTGTTTCACCTCTCCAGTCCCTACATCCCTCCATCTCTCTGTTACCTCCTCCAGTCCCTATAACACCACCATCTCTGTAACCTCCTTCAACCCGTAAAACCCTCCTTATCTCTGTAACCTCCTGCAGCACCTACAACCCTCCTTATCTCTGAAACCTCCTCCAGTCCTTACAATCCTCCATATATATGTAAACTCCTCCAGCCAGTACAACTGTCCCAATCTCTTTAACCTACCTCCAGCAACTACACCACTCCTTATCTCTGTAATCTCCTCCAGCCCCTTACAACCCTCCCTAACTCTGTATCTCCTCCAGCCCCTACAACCCTCCCAATCTCTGTAACCTCCTCCAGCCCCTACAACCCTCCCTATCTCTGTAACCTCCTCCAGCCCCTACAACCCTCCCAATCTCTGTAACCTCCTCCAGACCCTACACCCCTCCCTATCTCTGTAACCACCTCTAGTCCCTACAACCCTCCCTATCTCTGGAACCTCCTCCAGACCCTGCAACCCTCCTTATCTCTGTAACCACCTCCAGTCCCTACAACCCTCCCTATCTCTGTAACCTCCTCCAGCCGCTACACTCCTCCCTATCTCTGTAACCTCCTCCAGTCCCAATAACCACCCCTATCTCTGTAACCTCCCCCAGTCCCAATAACCACCCCTATCTCTGTAACTTCCTCCAGTCCCTACAACCCTCGCTCTCTCTGTAACCTCCTCCAGCTCCTACAACCCTCCCTATCTCTGTAACCTCCTCCAGCCCCTACACCCTCCCTATCTCTGTAACCTCCTCCAGCCGCTACACTCCTCCCTATCTCTGTAACCTCCTCCAGTCCCTAAACCCCTCCCTATCTCTGTAACCTCCTCCAGCCGCTACACTCCTCCCTATCTCTGTAACCTCCTCCAGCCCATACAACCCTCCCTATCTCTGTAACCACCTCCAGTCCCTACACCCCTCCCTATCTCTGTAACCTCCTCCAGCCCCTACAACCCTCCCTATCTCTGTAACATCCTCCAGTCCCTACATCCCTCCCTATCTCTGTAACCTCCTCCAGACCCTACACCCCTCCCTATCTCTGTAACCACCTCCAGTCCCTACAACCCTCCCTATCTCTGTAACCTCCTCCAGACCCTGCAACCCTCCTTATCTCTGTAACCACCTCCAGTCCCTACAACCCTCCCAATCACTGTACCCTCCTCCAGCACCTACAACCATCCCTGTCTCTGTAAACTCCTCCAGTCCCTACAAACTTCCCTATCCCTGTAACCTCCTCCAGCCCCTAAAACCTTCCCTATCTCTGTAACCTAATCCAGCCCCTACACTGCTCCCTATCTGTGTAAACTGCTCCAGTCCCTACACCCCTCGTTATCTGTGTAACCTCCTCGAGTCCCTAAAACCCCCACATCTCTGTAACATCCTCCAGCCCATACAACCCTCCCTATCTCTGTAACCTCCTCCAGCCCCTACAACCCTCCCTATCTCTGAAACCTCCTCCAGCACCTACAACCCTCACTATCTCTGTAACCTCCTCCAGCCCCTACACCCCTCCCTATCTCTGTAACCTCCTCCAGCACCTCTAACCCTCCCTATCTCTGTAACTTCCTCCAGTCCCTACAACCCTCCCTATCTCTGTAACGTCCTCCAGCCCCTACGACCCTCCCTATCTCTGTAACCTCCTCCAGCCCCTACACCGTTCCCTATCCCTGGAATCACCTCCAGTCCCTATCACCCCCCATATCTGTAACTTCCTCCAGCCCATACTACGCTCCCTATCTCTGTAACCTGCTCCAGTTTCTACAACCTTCCCCATCTCTGTAACCTCCTCCAGCCCGGAAAACCCTCCCTATCTCTGTAACCTCCTCCAGTCCCTACAACCCTCCCTATCTCTGTAACCTCCTCCAGCCCCTACAACCCTCCCTATCTAGGTAAACACCTTCAGCACCTAAAACCCTCCCTATCTCTGTAACCTCCTCCAGCCCCTACAACCCTCCCTATCTCTGTAACCTCCTCCAGCCCCTACAACCCTCCGTATCTCTGTAACCTCCTCCAGCCCCTACAACACTCCCTATCTCTGTAAACACCTTCAGCACCTAAAACCCTCCCTATCTCTGTAAACTCCTCCAGCACCTAAACACCTCCCTCTCTTTGTAACCACCTCCAGACCCTACAACCCTCCCTTACTCTGTAACCTCCTCCAGCCCCTACTACCCTCCCTATCTTTGTACCCTCCTACAGCCCCACAACCCTGCCTGTCTCTGTAACCTCCTCCAGACCCTACAACCCTCCCCATCAAGGTAATATCCTCCAGCCTCTACAACACTCCCGATCTCTGTAACCTCCTCCAGCACCTCCAAACCTCCCTATCTCAGTAACCTCCTCCACCCCTACAACCCTCCCTATCTCTGTAACCTCCTCCAGCCCCTACACACCTCCCTATCTCTGTAACCTCCTCCAGCCCCTACAACCCTCCCTATCTCTGTAAACTCCTCCAGCCCCTACACCCTCCCTATCTCTGTAACCTCCTCCAGCCCCTACAACCCTCCCTATCTCTGTAAACTCCTCCAGCCCCTACACACCTCCCTATCTCTGTAACCTCCTCCAGCCCCTACACCCCTCCCTATCTCTGTAAACTCCTCCAGCCCCTACAACCCTCCCGATCTCTGTAACCTCCTCCAGCCCCGAAACCACTCCCTATCTCTGTAACCTCATCCAGCCCCTACAACCCTCCCGATCTCTGTAACCTCCTCCAGTCCCGAAACCACTCCCTATCTCTGTAACCTCCTCCAGCCCCTACACCCCTCCCTATCTCTGTAACCTCCCCCTGTCCCTACACCCCTCCCTATCTCTGTAATCTCCTCCAGCCCCTACACCCCTCCCTATCTCTGTAACCTCCTCCAGCCCCTACACCCCTCCCTATCTCTGTAACCTCCTTCAGCCGCTACACCCCTCCCTATCTCTGTAACCTCCTCCAGCACCTACAACCCTCCCTATCTCTGTAAGCTCCTCCAGCCCGTACAACCCTCCCTATCTCTGTAACCTCCTCCAGCCCCTACACTCCTCCCTATCTCTGTAACCTCATACAGCCCCTACAAAACTCCCTATCTCTGTAACCTCCTCCAGTCCCTACAGCCCTCCCTATCTCTGTAACCTCCTCCAGGCCCTACACCCCTCCCTATCTCTGTAACCTCCTCCAGCCCCTACAACCCTCCCTATCTCTGTAACCTCCTCCAGCCCCGAAACCACTCCCTATCTCTGTAACCTCCTCCAGCCCCTACACCCCTTCCTATCTCTGTAAACTCCTCCACTGCCTACAACCCTCCCTATCTCTGTAAACTCCTCCAGCCCCTACACCACTCCCTATCTCTGTAACCTCCTCCAGCCCCGAAACCACTCCCTATCTCTGTAACCTCCTCCAGCCCCTACAACCCTCCCTATCTCTGTAACCTCCTCCAGTCCCTTCAGCCCTCCCTATCTCTGTAACCTCCTCCAGGACCTACACCCCTCCCTATCTCTGTAACCTCCTCCAGCCCCTACAACACTCCCTATCTCTGTAACCTCCTCCAGCACCTACACCCCTCCCTATCTCTGTAACCTCCTCCAGTCCCTACACCCCTCCCTATGTCTGTAACCTCCACCAGCCCCTACACCCTGCCTATGTCTGTAACCTCCTCCAGCCCCTACAACCCTCCCTATCTCTAACCTCCTCCAGCACCTACACCCCTCCCTACCTCTGTAACCTCCTCCAGCCCCTAAAACCCTCCCTATCTCTGTAACCTCCTCCAGTCCCTAGAACCCTCCCTAACTCTGTAACCTCCTCCAGGCCCTACAACCCTCCCTATCTCTGTAACCTCCTCCAGCACCTACACCCCTCCCTATCTCTGTAACCTACTCCAGCCCCTACAACACTCCTTATCTCTGAAACCTCGTCCAGTACTGACACCCCTCCCTATCTCTGTAACCTCCTCCAGCCCCAACAACCCTTCCTATCTCTGTAACCTCCTCCAGCCCCTACAACCCTCCCTATCTCTGTAACCTCCTCCAGTCCCTACACCCCTCCCTATCTCTGTAACCTCCTCCAGCCCCTACACCGCTCCCTATCTCTGTAACCTCCTCCAGTCCCTACAACCTCCCTATCGCTGTAACCTCCTCCAGATCCTACAACCCTCCGTATCTCTGTAACCTCCTCCAGTCCCTACACCCCTCCCTATCTCTGTAACCTTCTCCAGTCCCAACACCCCTCCCTATCTCTGTAACCTCCTCCAGTCCCTACACCCTCCCTATCGCTGTAACCTCCTCCAGTCCCTACAACCCTCCCAATCTCTGTAACCTCGTCCAGTCCCTAACCCCCTCCCTATCTCTGTAACCTTCTCCAGTCCCTACAACCCTCCCTAACTTTGTAACCTCCTCCAGCCCCTACAACCTTCCCTATCACTGTAACCTCCTCCAGCCCCTACAACCCTCCCTATCTCTGTAGCCTCCTCCAGCCCCTACACCCCTCCCTATCTCTGTAACCTCCTCCAGCCCCGAAAACCCTCCCTATCTCTGTAACCTCCTCCAGTCCCAACAGCCTTCCCTATCTGTGTAACATCCTCCAGTCCCAACAGACCTCCCTATCTCTGTAACCTCCTCCAGCCCCTACAACCCTCCCTATCTCTGTAACCTCCTCCAGCCCCTACACTCCTCCTTATCTCTGTAACCACCTCCAGCACTACACTCCTCCCTATCCCTGTAACGTCCTCCAGTCCCTACAACCCTCCCTATCTCTGTAACCTCCGCCAGCCCCGAAACCCCTCCCTATCTCTGTAACCTCCTCCAGCCCCGAAACCCCTCCCTATCTCTGTAATCTTCTCCAGCCCCTACAACCCTCCCTATCTCTGTAACCTCCTTCAGCCGCTACACCCCTCCCTATCTCTGTAACCTCCTCCAGCACCTACAACCCTCCCTATCTCTGTAACCTCCTCCAGCCCGTACAACCCTCCCTATCTCTGTAACCTCCTACAGCCCCAACACTCCTCCCTATCTCTGTAACCTCCTCCAGCCCCTACAACCCTCCCTATCTCTGTAAGCTCCTCCAGCCCGTACAACCCTCCCTATCTCTGTAACCTCCTCCAGCCCCTACACTCCTCCCTATCTCTGTAACCTCATACAGCCCCTACAACCCTCCCTATCTCTGTAACCTCCTCCAGTCCCTACAGCCCTCCCTATCTCTGTAACCTCCTCCAGGCCCTACACCCCTCCCTATCTCTGTAACCTCCTCCAGCCCCTACAACCCTCCCTATCTCTGTAACCTCCTCCAGCCCCGAAACCACTCCCTATCTCTGTAACCTCCTCCAGCCCCTACACCCCTTCCTACCTCTGTAAACTCCTCCACTGCCTACAACGCTCCCTATCTCTGAAAACTCCTCCAGCCCCTACACCACTCCCTATCTCTGTAACCGCCTCCAGCCCCGAAACCACTCACTATCTCTGTAACCTCCTCCAGCCCCTACAACCCTCCATATCTCTGTAACCTCCTCCAGCCCCTACACCCCTCCCTATCTCTGTAACCTCCTCCAGCCCCTACACCACTCCCTATCTCTGTAACCTCCTCCAGCCCCTAGAACCCTCCGTATCTCTGTAACCTCCTCCAGCCCCTACACCCCTCCCTATCTCTGTAACCTCCTCCAGCCCCTACACCCCTCCCTATCTCTGTAACCTCCTCCAGCCCCATCACCCCTCCCTATCTCTGTAACCTCCTCCAGCCCCTACAACCCTCCCGATCTCTGTAACCTCCTCCAGCCCCGAAACCACTCCCTATCTCTGTAACCTCCTCCAGCCCCTACACCCCTCCCTATCTCTGTAACCTCCTCCAGCCCCTACAACCCTCCCGATCTCTGTAACCTCCTCCAGCCCCGAAACCACTCCCTATCTCTGTAACCTCATCCAGCCCCTACAACCCTCCCGATCTCTGTAACCTCCTCCAGTCCCGAAACCACTCCCTATCTCTGTAACCTCCTCCAGCCCCTACACCCCTCCCTATCTCTGTAACCTCCCCCTGTCCCTACACCCCTCCCTATCTCTGTAATCTCCTCCAGCCCCTACACCCCTCCCTATCTCTGTAACCTCCTCCAGCCCCTACACCCCTCCCTATCTCTGTAACCTCCTTCAGCCGCTACACCCCTCCCTATCTCTGTAACCTCCTCCAGCACCTACAACCCTCCCTATCTCTGTAAGCTCCTCCAGCCCGTACAACCCTCCCTATCTCTGTAACCTCCTCCAGCCCCTACACTCCTCCCTATCTCTGTAACCTCATACAGCCCCTACAAAACTCCCTATCTCTGTAACCTCCTCCAGTCCCTACAGCCCTCCCTATCTCTGTAACCTCCTCCAGGCCCTACACCCCTCCCTATCTCTGTAACCTCCTCCAGCCCCTACAACCCTCCCTATCTCTGTAACCTCCTCCAGCCCCGAAACCACTCCCTATCTCTGTAACCTCCTCCAGCCCCTACACCCCTTCCTATCTCTGTAAACTCCTCCACTGCCTACAACCCTCCCTATCTCTGTAAACTCCTCCAGCCCCTACACCACTCCCTATCTCTGTAACCTCCTCCAGCCCCGAAACCACTCCCTATCTCTGTAACCTCCTCCAGCCCCTACAACCCTCCCTATCTCTGTAACCTCCTCCAGTCCCTTCAGCCCTCCCTATCTCTGTAACCTCCTCCAGGACCTACACCCCTCCCTATCTCTGTAACCTCCTCCAGCCCCTACAACACTCCCTATCTCTGTAACCTCCTCCAGCACCTACACCCCTCCCTATCTCTGTAACCTCCTCCAGTCCCTACACCCCTCCCTATGTCTGTAACCTCCACGAGCCCCTACACCCTGCCTATGTCTGTAACCTCCTCCAGCCCCTACAACCCTCCCTATCTCTAACCTCCTCCAGCACCTACACCCCTCCCTACCTCTGTAACCTCCTCCAGCCCCTACAACCCTCCCTATCTCTGTAACCTCCTCCAGTCCCTAGAACCCTCCCTAACTCTGTAACCTCCTCCAGGCCCTACAACCCTCCCTATCTCTGTAACCTCCTGCAGCACCTACACCCCTCCCTATCTCTGTAACCTACTCCAGCCCCTACAACACTCCTTATCTCTGAAACCTCGTCCAGTACTGACACCCCTCCCTATCTCTGTAACCTCCTCCAGCCCCAACAACCCTTCCTATCTCTGTAACCTCCTCCAGCCCCTACAACCCTCCCTATCTCTGTAACCTCCTCCAGTCCCTACACCCCTCCCTATCTCTGTAACCTCCTCCAGCCCCTACACCGCTCCCTATCTCTGTAACCTCCTCCAGTCCCTACAACCTCCCTATCGCTGTAACCTCCTCCAGATCCTACAACCCTCCGTATCTCTGTAACCTCCTCCAGTCCCTACACCCCTCCCTATCTCTGTAACCTTCTCCAGTCCCAACACCCCTCCCTATCTCTGTAACCTCCTCCAGTCCCTACACCCTCCCTATCGCTGTAACCTCCTCCAGTCCCTACAACCCTCCCAATCTCTGTAACCTCGTCCAGTCCCTAACCCCCTCCCTATCTCTGTAACCTTCTCCAGTCCCTACAACCCTCCCTAACTTTGTAACCTCCTCCAGCCCCTACAACCTTCCCTATCACTGTAACCTCCTCCAGCCCCTACAACCCTCCCTATCTCTGTAGCCTCCTCCAGCCCCTACACCCCTCCCTATCTCTGTAACCTCCTCCAGCCCCGAAAACCCTCCCTATCTCTGTAACCTCCTCCAGTCCCAACAGCCTTCCCTATCTGTGTAACATCCTCCAGTCCCAACAGACCTCCCTATCTCTGTAACCTCCTCCAGCCCCTACAACCCTCCCTATCTCTGTAACCTCCTCCAGCCCCTACACTCCTCCTTATCTCTGTAACCACCTCCAGCACTACACTCCTCCCTATCCCTGTAACGTCCTCCAGTCCCTACAACCCTCCCTATCTCTGTAACCTCCGCCAGCCCCGAAACCCCTCCCTATCTCTGTAACCTCCTCCAGCCCCGAAACCCCTCCCTATCTCTGTAATCTTCTCCAGCCCCTACAACCCTCCCTATCTCTGTAACCTCCTTCAGCCGCTACACCCCTCCCTATCTCTGTAACCTCCTCCAGCACCTACAACCCTCCCTATCTCTGTAACCTCCTCCAGCCCGTACAACCCTCCCTATCTCTGTAACCTCCTACAGCCCCTACACTCCTCCCTATCTCTGTAACCTCATACAGACCCTACAACCCTCCCTATCTCTGTAACCTCCTCCAGTCCCTACAGCCCTCCCTATCTCTGTAACCTCCTCCAGGCACTACACCCCTCCCTATCTCTGTAACCTCCTCCAGCCCCTACAGCCCTCCCTATCTCTGTAACCTCCTCCAGCCCCTACACCCCTTCCTATCTCTGTAATCTCCCCCACTGCCTACAACCCTCCCTCTCTCTGTAAACTCCTCCAGCCCCTACACCACTCCCTATCTCTGTAACCTCCTCCAGCCCCTACACCCCTCCCTATCTCTGTAACCTCCTCCAGTCCCTACAGCCCTCCCTATCTCTGTAACCTCCTCCAGGCCCTACACCCCTCCCTATCTCTGTAACCTCCTCCAGCCCCTACACCCCTCCCTATCTCTGTAACCTCCTCCAGCCCCTACACCCCTTCCTATCTCTGTAAACTCCCCCACTGCCTACAACCCTCCCTCTCTCTGTAAACTCCTCCAGCCCCTACACCACTCCCTATCTCTCTAACCTCCTCCAGCCCCTACACCCCTCCCTATCTCTGTAACCTCCTCCAGGCCCTACACCCCTGCCTATGTCTGTAACCTCCTCCAGCCCCTACAACCCTCGCTATCTCTAACCTCCTCCAGCACCTACACCCCTCCCTACCTCTGTAACCTCCTCCAGCCCCTACAACCCTCCCTATCTCTGTAACCTCCTCCAGTCCCTAGAACCCTCCCTAACTCTGTAACCTCCTCCAGGCCCTACAGCCCTCCCTATCTCTGTAACATCCTCCAGCACCTACACCCCTCCCTATCTCTGTAACCTACTCCAGCCCCTACAACACTCCTTATCTCTGAAACCTCGTCCAGTACTGACACCCCTCCCTATCTCTGTAACCTCCTCCAGCCCCAACAACCCTTCCTATCTCTGTAACCTCCTCCAGCCCCTACAACCCTCCCTATCTCTGTAACCTCCTCCAGTCCCTACACCCCTCCCTATCTCTGTAACCTCCTCCAGCCCCTACACCGCTCCCTATCTCTGTAACCTCCTCCAGTCCCTACAACCTCCTTATCGCTGTAACCTCCTCCAGACCCTACAACCCTCCGTATCTCTGTAACCTCCTCCAGTCCCTACACCCCTCCCTATCTCTGTAACCTTCTCCAGTCCCAACACCCCTCCCTATCTCTGTAACCTCCTCCAGTCCCTACACCCTCCCTATCGCTCTAACCTTCTCCAGTCCCTACAACCCTCCCAATCTCTGTAACCTCGTCCAGTCCCTAACCCCCTCCCTATCTCTGTAACCTTCTCCAGTCCCTACAACCCTCCCTAACTTTGTAACCTCCTCCAGCCCCTACAACCTTCCCTATCACTGTAACCTCCTCCAGCCCCTACAACCCTCCCTATCTCTGTAGCCTCCTCCAGCCCCTACACCCCTCCCTATCTCTGTAACCTCCACCAGCCCCGAAAACCCTCCCTATCTCTGTAACCTCCTCCAGTCCCAACAGCCTTCCCTATCTGTGTAACATCCTCCAGTCCCAACAGACCTCCCTATCTCTGTAACCTCCTCCAGCCCCGAAACCACTCCCTATCTCTGTAACCTCCTCCAGCCCCTACACCCCTTCCTACCTCTGTAAACTCCTCCACTGCCTACAACGCTCCCTATCTCTGAAAACTCCTCCAGCCCCTACACCACTCCCTATCTCTGTAACCGCCTCCAGCCCCGAAACCACTCACTATCTCTGTAACCTCCTCCAGCCCCTACAACCCTCCATATCTCTGTAACCTCCTCCAGCCCCTACACCCCTCCCTATCTCTGTAACCTCCTCCAGCCCCTACACCACTCCCTATCTCTGTAACCTCCTCCAGCCCCTAGAACCCTCCGTATCTCTGTAACCTCCTCCAGCCCCTACACCCCTCCCTATCTCTGTAACCTCCTCCAGCCCCTACACCCCTCCCTATCTCTGTAACCTCCTCCAGCCCCATCACCCCTCCCTATCTCTGTAACCTCCTCCAGCCCCTACAACCCTCCCGATCTCTGTAACCTCCTCCAGCCCCGAAACCACTCCCTATCTCTGTAACCTCCTCCAGCCCCTACACCCCTCCCTATCTCTGTAACCTCCTCCAGCCCCTACAACCCTCCCGATCTCTGTAACCTCCTCCAGCCCCGAAACCACTCCCTATCTCTGTAACCTCATCCAGCCCCTACAACCCTCCCGATCTCTGTAACCTCCTCCAGTCCCGAAACCACTCCCTATCTCTGTAACCTCCTCCAGCCCCTACACCCCTCCCTATCTCTGTAACCTCCCCCTGTCCCTACACCCCTCCCTATCTCTGTAATCTCCTCCAGCCCCTACACCCCTCCCTATCTCTGTAACCTCCTCCAGCCCCTACACCCCTCCCTATCTCTGTAACCTCCTTCAGCCGCTACACCCCTCCCTATCTCTGTAACCTCCTCCAGCACCTACAACCCTCCCTATCTCTGTAAGCTCCTCCAGCCCGTACAACCCTCCCTATCTCTGTAACCTCCTCCAGCCCCTACACTCCTCCCTATCTCTGTAACCTCATACAGCCCCTACAAAACTCCCTATCTCTGTAACCTCCTCCAGTCCCTACAGCCCTCCCTATCTCTGTAACCTCCTCCAGGCCCTACACCCCTCCCTATCTCTGTAACCTCCTCCAGCCCCTACAACCCTCCCTATCTCTGTAACCTCCTCCAGCCCCGAAACCACTCCCTATCTCTGTAACCTCCTCCAGCCCCTACACCCCTTCCTATCTCTGTAAACTCCTCCACTGCCTACAACCCTCCCTATCTCTGTAAACTCCTCCAGCCCCTACACCACTCCCTATCTCTGTAACCTCCTCCAGCCCCGAAACCACTCCCTATCTCTGTAACCTCCTCCAGCCCCTACAACCCTCCCTATCTCTGTAACCTCCTCCAGTCCCTTCAGCCCTCCCTATCTCTGTAACCTCCTCCAGGACCTACACCCCTCCCTATCTCTGTAACCTCCTCCAGCCCCTACAACACTCCCTATCTCTGTAACCTCCTCCAGCACCTACACCCCTCCCTATCTCTGTAACCTCCTCCAGTCCCTACACCCCTCCCTATGTCTGTAACCTCCACCAGCCCCTACACCCTGCCTATGTCTGTAACCTCCTCCAGCCCCTACAACCCTCCCTATCTCTAACCTCCTCCAGCACCTACACCCCTCCCTACCTCTGTAACCTCCTCCAGCCCCTACAACCCTCCCTATCTCTGTAACCTCCTCCAGTCCCTAGAACCCTCCCTAACTCTGTAACCTCCTCCAGGCCCTACAACCCTCCCTATCTCTGTAACCTCCTCCAGCACCTACACCCCTCCCTATCTCTGTAACCTACTCCAGCCCCTACAACACTCCTTATCTCTGAAACCTCGTCCAGTACTGACACCCCTCCCTATCTCTGTAACCTCCTCCAGCCCCAACAACCCTTCCTATCTCTGTAACCTCCTCCAGCCCCTACAACCCTCCCTATCTCTGTAACCTCCTCCAGTCCCTACACCCCTCCCTATCTCTGTAACCTCCTCCAGCCCCTACACCGCTCCCTATCTCTGTAACCTCCTCCAGTCCCTACAACCTCCCTATCGCTGTAACCTCCTCCAGATCCTACAACCCTCCGTATCTCTGTAACCTCCTCCAGTCCCTACACCCCTCCCTATCTCTGTAACCTTCTCCAGTCCCAACACCCCTCCCTATCTCTGTAACCTCCTCCAGTCCCTACACCCTCCCTATCGCTGTAACCTCCTCCAGTCCCTACAACCCTCCCAATCTCTGTAACCTCGTCCAGTCCCTAACCCCCTCCCTATCTCTGTAACCTTCTCCAGTCCCTACAACCCTCCCTAACTTTGTAACCTCCTCCAGCCCCTACAACCTTCCCTATCACTGTAACCTCCTCCAGCCCCTACAACCCTCCCTATCTCTGTAGCCTCCTCCAGCCCCTACACCCCTCCCTATCTCTGTAACCTCCTCCAGCCCCGAAAACCCTCCCTATCTCTGTAACCTCCTCCAGTCCCAACAGCCTTCCCTATCTGTGTAACATCCTCCAGTCCCAACAGACCTCCCTATCTCTGTAACCTCCTCCAGCCCCTACAACCCTCCCTATCTCTGTAACCTCCTCCAGCCCCTACACTCCTCCTTATCTCTGTAACCACCTCCAGCACTACACTCCTCCCTATCCCTGTAACGTCCTCCAGTCCCTACAACCCTCCCTATCTCTGTAACCTCCGCCAGCCCCGAAACCCCTCCCTATCTCTGTAACCTCCTCCAGCCCCGAAACCCCTCCCTATCTCTGTAATCTTCTCCAGCCCCTACAACCCTCCCTATCTCTGTAACCTCCTTCAGCCGCTACACCCCTCCCTATCTCTGTAACCTCCTCCAGCACCTACAACCCTCCCTATCTCTGTAACCTCCTCCAGCCCGTACAACCCTCCCTATCTCTGTAACCTCCTACAGCCCCTACACTCCTCCCTATCTCTGTAACCTCATACAGACCCTACAACCCTCCCTATCTCTGTAACCTCCTCCAGTCCCTACAGCCCTCCCTATCTCTGTAACCTCCTCCAGGCACTACACCCCTCCCTATCTCTGTAACCTCCTCCAGCCCCTACAGCCCTCCCTATCTCTGTAACCTCCTCCAGCCCCTACACCCCTTCCTATCTCTGTAATCTCCCCCACTGCCTACAACCCTCCCTCTCTCTGTAAACTCCTCCAGCCCCTACACCACTCCCTATCTCTGTAACCTCCTCCAGCCCCTACACCCCTCCCTATCTCTGTAACCTCCTCCAGTCCCTACAGCCCTCCCTATCTCTGTAACCTCCTCCAGGCCCTACACCCCTCCCTATCTCTGTAACCTCCTCCAGCCCCTACACCCCTCCCTATCTCTGTAACCTCCTCCAGCCCCTACACCCCTTCCTATCTCTGTAAACTCCCCCACTGCCTACAACCCTCCCTCTCTCTGTAAACTCCTCCAGCCCCTACACCACTCCCTATCTCTCTAACCTCCTCCAGCCCCTACACCCCTCCCTATCTCTGTAACCTCCTCCAGGCCCTACACCCCTGCCTATGTCTGTAACCTCCTCCAGCCCCTACAACCCTCGCTATCTCTAACCTCCTCCAGCACCTACACCCCTCCCTACCTCTGTAACCTCCTCCAGCCCCTACAACCCTCCCTATCTCTGTAACCTCCTCCAGTCCCTAGAACCCTCCCTAACTCTGTAACCTCCTCCAGGCCCTACAGCCCTCCCTATCTCTGTAACCTCCTCCAGCACCTACACCCCTCCCTATCTCTGTAACCTACTCCAGCCCCTACAACACTCCTTATCTCTGAAACCTCGTCCAGTACTGACACCCCTCCCTATCTCTGTAACCTCCTCCAGCCCCAACAACCCTTCCTATCTCTGTAACCTCCTCCAGCCCCTACAACCCTCCCTATCTCTGTAACCTCCTCCAGTCCCTACACCCCTCCCTATCTCTGTAACCTCCTCCAGCCCCTACACCGCTCCCTATCTCTGTAACCTCCTCCAGTCCCTACAACCTCCTTATCGCTGTAACCTCCTCCAGACCCTACAACCCTCCGTATCTCTGTAACCTCCTCCAGTCCCTACACCCCTCCCTATCTCTGTAACCTTCTCCAGTCCCAACACCCCTCCCTATCTCTGTAACCTCCTCCAGTCCCTACACCCTCCCTATCGCTCTAACCTTCTCCAGTCCCTACAACCCTCCCAATCTCTGTAACCTCGTCCAGTCCCTAACCCCCTCCCTATCTCTGTAACCTTCTCCAGTCCCTACAACCCTCCCTAACTTTGTAACCTCCTCCAGCCCCTACAACCTTCCCTATCACTGTAACCTCCTCCAGCCCCTACAACCCTCCCTATCTCTGTAGCCTCCTCCAGCCCCTACACCCCTCCCTATCTCTGTAACCTCCACCAGCCCCGAAAACCCTCCCTATCTCTGTAACCTCCTCCAGTCCCAACAGCCTTCCCTATCTGTGTAACATCCTCCAGTCCCAACAGACCTCCCTATCTCTGTAACCTCCTCCAGCCCCTACAACCCTCCCTATCTCTGTAACCTCCTCCAGCCCCTACACTCCTCCTTATCTCTGTAACCACCTCCAGCACTACACTCCTCCCTATCCCTGTAACGTCCTCCAGTCCCTACAACCCTCCCTATCTCTGTAACCTCCGCCAGCCCCGAAACCCCTCCCTATCTCTGTAACCTCCTCCAGCCCCTACAACCCTCCCTATCTCTGTAACCTCCTCCAGCCCCTACACTCCTCCTTATCTCTGTAACCACCTCCAGCACTACACTCATCCCTATCCCTGTAACGTCCTCCAGGCCCTACAACCCTCCCTATCTCTGTAACCTCCGCCAGCCCCGAAACCCCTCCCTATCTCTGTAACCTCCTCCAGCCCCGAAATCCCTCCCTATCTCTGTAACCTTCTCCAGCCCCTACAACCCTCCCGATCTCTGTAACCTCCTCCAGCCCCGAAACCACTCCCAATCTCTGTAAACTCCTCCAGCCCCTTCACCCCTCCCTATCTCTGTAATCTCCTCCAGCCCCTACACCCCTCCCTATCTCTGTAACCTCCCCCAGTCCCTACACCCCTCCCTATGTCTGTAACCTCCTCCAGCCCCTACACCCCTCCCTATCTCTGTAACCTCCTCCAGCCCCTACACCCCTCCCTATCTCTGTAACCTCCTTCAGCCGCTACACCCCTCCCTATCTCTGTAACCTCCTCCAGCACCTACAACCCTCCCTATCTCTGTAACCTCCTCCAGCCCGTACAACCCTCCCTATCTCTGTAACCTCCTCCAGCCCCTACACTCCTCCCTATCTCTGTAACCTCATACAGACCCTACAACCCTCCCTATGTCTGTAACCTCCTCCAGTCCCTACAGCCCTCCCTATCTCTGTAACCTCCTCCAGGCCCTACACCCCTCCCTATCTCTGTAACCTCCTCCAGCCCCTACACCCCTCCCTATCTCTGTAACCTCCTCCAGCCCCTACACCCCTTCCTATCTCTGTAAACTCCCCCACTGCCTACAACCCTCCCTCTCTCTGTAAACTCCTCCAGCCCCTACACCACTCCCTATCTCTGTAACCTCCTCCAGCCCCTACACCCCTCCCTATCTCTGTAACCTCCTCCAGGCCCTACACCCCTCCCTATCTCTGTAACCTCCTCCAGCCCCTACAACCCTCCCTATCTCTGTAACCTCCTCCAGCCCCTACACCCGTCCCTATCTCTGTAACCTACTCCAGCCCATACACCCCTCCCTATCTGTGTAACGTCCTTCAGCCCCTACAACCCTCCCGATCTCTGTAACCTCCTCCAGCCCCTACACCCATCCCTATCTCTGTAAACACCTCCAGTCCCTACACCCCTCCCTATCTCTGTAACCTCCTCCAGTTCCAACAGCCCTCCCTATCTCTGTATCCTCCTCCAGCCCCGAAACCACTCCCTATCTGTGTAACCTCCTCCAGTCCCAACAGCCCTCCCTATCTCTGTAACCTCCTCCAGCCCCTGGAACCCTCCCTATCTCTGTAACCTCCTCCAGCCCCTACATCCCTCCCTATCTCTGTAACCTGCTCCAGCACCTACACCCCTCCCTATCTCTGTAACCTCCTCCAGCCCCTACAACCCTCCATATCTCTAACCTCCTCCAGCACCTACACCCCTCCCTACCTCTGTAACCTCCTTCAGCCCCTCAAAATCTCCCTATCTCTGTAACCTCCTCCTGTCCCTAGAATCCTCCCAAACTCTGTAACCTCCTCCAGGCCCTACAACCCTCCCTATCTCTGTAACCTCCCCCAGCACCTACACCCCTCCCTATCTCTGTAACCTACTCCAGCCCCTACAACACTCCCTATCTCTGAAACCTCGTCCAGCACCGACACCCCTTCCTATCTCTGTAACCTCCTCCAGCCCCTACAACCTTCCCTATTACTGTAACCTCCTCCAGCCCCTACAACCCTCCCTATCTCTGTAACCTCCTCCAGCCCCTACACCCCTCCCTATCTCTGTAACTCCTCTAGCCCCAACAACCCTCCCTATCTCTGTAACCTCCTCCAGCCCCTACACCACTCCCTATCTCTGTAACCTACTCCAGCCCATACACCCCTCCCTATCTCTGTAACCTCCTCCAGCCACTACACCCCTCCCTATCTCTGTAACCTCCTCCAGCCCCAACAGCCCTCCCTTTCTCTGTAACCTCCTCCAGCCCCGAAACCACTCCCTATCTGTGTAACCTCCTCCAGTCCCAACAGCCCTCCCTATCTCTGTAACCTCCTCCAGCCCCTACAACACTCCCTATCTCTGTAACCTCCTCCAGTCCCTACACCCCTCCTGATGTCTGTAACCTCCACCAGCCCCTAGACCCTGCCTATGTCTGTAACCTCCTCCAGCCCCTACAATCCTCCCTATCTCTAACCTCCTCCAGCACCTACACCCCTCCCTACCTCTGTAACCTCCTCCAGCCCCTACAACCCTCCCTATCTCTGTAACCTCCTCCAGTCCCTAGAACCCTCCCTAACTCTGTAACCTCCTCCAAGCCCTACAACCCTCCCTATCTCTGTAACCTCCTCCAGCACCTACACCCCTCCCTATCTCTGTAACCTACTCCAGCCCCTACAACACTCCCTATCTCTGAAACCTCATCCAGTACAGACACACCTCCCTATCTCTGTAACCTCCTCCAGCCCCTACAACCGTTCCTATCTCTGTAACCTCCTCCAGCCCCTACAACCCTCCCTATCTCTGTAACCTCCTCCAGTCCCTACACCCCTCCCTATCTCTGTAACCTCCTCCAGCCCCTACACCGCTCCCTATCTCTGTAACCTCCTCCAGTCCCTACAACCTCCCTATCGCTGTAACCTCCTCCAGTCCCTACAACCCTCCCTATCTCTGTAACCTCCTCCAGTCCCAACACCCCTCCCTATCTCTGTAACCTCCTCCAGTCCCTACACCCTCCCTATCGCTGTAACCTCCTCCAGTCCCTACAACCCTCCCAATCTCTGTAACTCGTCCAGTCCCTAAACCCCTCCCTATCTCTGTAGCCTCCTCCAGCCCCTACACCCCTCCCTATCTCTGTAACCTCCTCCAGCCCCGAAAACCCTCCCTATCTCTGTAAACTCCTCCAGTCGCAACAGCCCTCCCTATCTGTGTAACATCCTCCAGTCCCAACAGCCCTCCCTATCTCTGTAACCTCCTCCAGCCCCTACAACCCTCCCTATCTCTGTAACCTCCTCCAGCCCCTACACTCCTCCTTATCTCTGTAACCACCTCCAGCACTACACTCCTCCCTATCTCTGTAACCTCCTCCAGTCCCTACAACCCTCCCTATCTCTGTAACGTCCGCCAGCCCCGAAACCCCTCCCTATCTCTGTAACCTCCTCCAGCCCCGAAACCCCTCCCTATCTCTGTAACCTCCTCCAGTCCCAACAGCCCTCCCTATCTCTGTAAACTCCTCCAGCCCCTACAACCCTCCCTCTCCCTGAAACCTCCTCCAACACCAGTCCCACCCTCCCTATCTCTGTAACCTCCTCCAGCCCCTACACCCCTCCCTAACTCTGTAACCTCCTCCAGCCCCTACACCCCTCCCTATCTCTGTAACCTCCTCCAGCCCCTACACCCCTCCCTATCTCTGTAACCTCCTCCAGCTCCTACACCACTCCGTATCTCTGTAACCTCCTCCAGCCCCTACATTCGTCCCTTTCTCTGTAACCTCCTCCAGCCTCTACACCCCTCCCTATCTCTGTAACCTACTCCAGCCCCTACAACACTCCCTATCTCTGAAACCTCGTCCAGCACCGACACCCCTCCCTATCTCTGTAACCTCCTCCAGCCCCTACAACCTTCCCTATCTCTGTAACCTCCTCCAACCCCTACACTCGTCACTGTCTCTGTAAACTCCTCCAGTCCCTACAACTCTCCCTATCTCTGTAACCTCCTCCAGCCCCTACAACCCTCCCTATCTCTGTAACGTCCTCCAACCCCTACACTCGTCACTGTCTCTGTAAACTCCTCCAGTCCCTACAACTCTCCCTATCTCTGTAACCTCCTCCAGCCCCTACACTCCTTCCGATATCTGTAACCTCCTCCAGTCCCTACAAACCTCCCTATCTCTGTAACCTCCTCCAGCCCCTACACCCCTCCCTATCTCTGTAACCTCCTCCAGTCCAAACAACCCTCCCCATTTCGGGAACCGCCTCCAGTCCAAACAACCCTCCCTATCTCTGTAACCTCCTCCAGTCCCAACAACCCTCCCTATCTCTATAACCTCCTCCAGCCCCTACACCCCTCCCTATCACTGTAACCTCCTCCAGCCCCTACAACCCTCCCTATCTCTGTAACATACTCCGGCCCCTACACCCTCCCTTTCCCTGTAACCTCCTCCAGCCCCTACACCCCTCCCTATCACTGTTACCTCCTCCAGCCCATACAACCCTCCCTATCTCTGTAACCTCCTCCAGCCCCAATAACACTCCCTATCTCTGTAACCGCCTCCAGTCCCTACAAACCTCCTTATCTATGTAACCTCCTCCAGCCCCTACACCCCTCCCTATCTCTGTAACCTCCTCCAGTCCCTACAAACCTCCCTATCTCTGTAACCTCCTCCAGTCGCTACACCCCTCCCTATCTCTGTAACGTCCTCCAGTCCCACCCTCCCTATCTCTGTAACCTCCTTCATTCCGACCCTCCTCATCTCTGTAACCTCATCCAATCCCAACAACCCTCCCTATCGCTGTAACCTCCTCCGGTCCTTACAACCCTCCCTATCTCTGTAACCTCCTCCAGTCCCAACAACCCTCCCTATCTCTGTAACCTCCTCCAGCCCCTAAACCCCTCCCTATCTCTGTAACCTCCTCCAGTCACTACACCCTCCCTATCTCTGTAACCTCCTCCAGTTCCAAATCCCTCCCTATCTCTGTAACCTCCTCCAGCCCCTAGACCCCTCCCAATCTCTGTACACTCCTCCAGCCCCTACCACCCTCCCTATCTCTGTAACCTCCTCCAGCCCCAACAACCCTCCCTATCTCTGTAACCTCCTCCAGTCCCAACAACCCTCCCTATCTCTGTAACCTCCTCCAGCCCCTACACCCCTCCCTATCTCTGTAACCTCCTCCAGTCCCTACAAACCTCCCTATCCCTGTAACCTCCTCCAGTCCCACTCTCCCTATGTCTGTAACCTCCTCCAGTTCCAACAACCCTCCCTATCTCTGTAACCTCTTCCAGTCCCTACACCCTCCCTATCTCTGTAACCTCCTGCAGCCCCTACACCCCTCCCTATCACTGTAACCTCCTCCAGCCCATACAACCCTCCCAATCTCTGTAGCCTCCTCCGGCCCCTACACCCCTCCCTATCTCTGTAACTTCCTCCAGCCCCTACTAAACTCCGTATCTCTGTAACCTCCTCCAGTCCCACCCTCCCCATCTCTGTAACCTCCTCCACTCCCAACAACCCTCCCTATCTCTGTAACCTCCTCCGGTCCCTACAAACCTCCCTATCTCTGTAACCTCCTCCAGTCCTAACATCCCTCCCTATCTCTGTAACCTCCTACCGCCCCTAAACCCCTCCCTATCTCTGTAACCTCCTCCAGTCCCTACACCCCTCCCTATCTCTGTAACCTCCTCCAGTTCCAAAAACCCTCCCTATCTCTGTAACCTCCTCCAGCCCCTAGACCCCTCCTTATCTCTGTAAACTCCTTCAGTTCCTACACCCCTCCCTATCTCTGTAACCTCCTCCAGCCCCTAGACCCCTCCCTATCTCTGTAACCTCCTCCAGCCCCTACAACCCTCCCTATCTCTGTAACCTCCTCCAGCCCCTAGACCCCTCCCTATCTCTGTAATCTCCTCCAGTCCCTACACCCCTCCCAATCTTTGTAAACTCCTCCAGCCCCTATAAACCCTCCCTATCTCCGTAACCTCCTCCAGCCCCTATAAACCCCCCTATCACTGTAACCTCCTCCAACCCCCACCTCCCTATCTCTGTAACCTCCTCCAGCCCCGAAACCCCTCCCTATCCCTGTAACCTCCTCCAGACCCTACACCCTTCCCTATCTCTGTAACAACATCCAGCCCCACCCTCCTTATCTATGTAACCTCCTCCATCCCCTACACCCCGCCCTATCTCTGTAACCTCCTCCAGCCCCTACAACCCTCCCTATCTCTGTAACCTCCTCCATCCCCTACACCCCGCCCTATCTCTGTAACCTCCTCCAACACCAATCTCCCTATCTCTGTAACCTTCTTCAGCCCCAACATCCCTCCATATCAATGTAACCTCCTCCAGCCCTGCATCCCTCCCTATCTCTGTCACCACCTCCAGCCTCTACACCCCTCCCTATATCTGTAACCTCCGCCAGTCCCTACACCCCTCCCTATCTCTGTAACCTCCTCCAGCCGTACAACCCTCCCTATCTCTGTAAACTCCTCCAGTCCCTACAAACCTCCCTATCTCTGTAACCTCCTCCAGTCCCTACAACCCTCCCTATGTCTGTAACCTCCTCCAGTCCCAACAAACCTCCCTATCTCTGTAACCTCCTCCAGTCCCTACAACCTCCCTATCGCTGTAACCTCCTCCAGTCCCTACAACCCTCCCTATCTCTGTAACCTCCTCCAGTCCCAACACCCCTCCCTATCTCTGTAACCTCCTCCAGTCCCTACACCCTCCCTATCGCTGTAACCTCCTCCAGTCCCTACAACCCTCCCAATCTCTGTAACCTCGTCCAGTCCCTAAACCCCTCCCTATCTCTGTAGCCTCCTCCAGCCCCTACACCCCTCCCTATCTCTGTAACCTCCTCCAGCCCCGAAAACCCTCCCTATCTCTGTAAACTCCTCCAGTCGCAACAGCCCTCCCTATCTGTGTAACATCCTCCAGTCCCAACAGCCCTCCCTATCTCTGTAACCTCCTCCAGCCCCTACAACCCTCCCTATCTCTGTAACCTCCTCCAGCCCCTACACTCCTCCTTATCTCTGTAACCACCTCCAGCACTACACTCCTCCCTATCTCTGTAACCTCCTCCAGTCCCTACAACCCTCCCTATCTCTGTAACGTCCGCCAGCCCCGAAACCCCTCCCTATCTCTGTAACCTCCTCCAGCCCCGAAACCCCTCCCTATCTCTGTAACCTCCTCCAGTCCCAACAGCCCTCCCTATCTCTGTAAACTCCTCCAGCCCCTACAACCCTCCCTCTCCCTGAAACCTCCTCCAACACCAGTCCCACCCTCCCTATCTCTGTAACCTCCTCCAGCCCCTACACCCCTCCCTAACTCTGTAACCTCCTCCAGCCCCTACACCCCTCCCTATCTCTGTAACCTCCTCCAGCCCCTACACCCCTCCCTATCTCTGTAACCTCCTCCAGCTCCTACACCACTCCGTATCTCTGTAACCTCCTCCAGCCCCTACATTCGTCCCTTTCTCTGTAACCTCCTCCAGCCTCTACACCCCTCCCTATCTCTGTAACCTACTCCAGCCCCTACAACACTCCCTATCTCTGAAACCTCGTCCAGCACCGACACCCCTCCCTATCTCTGTAACCTCCTCCAGCCCCTACAACCTTCCCTATCTCTGTAACCTCCTCCAACCCCTACACTCGTCACTGTCTCTGTAAACTCCTCCAGTCCCTACAACTCTCCCTATCTCTGTAACCTCCTCCAGCCCCTACAACCCTCCCTATCTCTGTAACCTCCTCCAACCCCTACACTCGTCACTGTCTCTGTAAACTCCTCCAGTCCCTACAACTCTCCCTATCTCTGTAACCTCCTCCAGCCCCTACACTCCTTCCGATATCTGTAACCTCCTCCAGTCCCTACAAACCTCCCTATCTCTGTAACCTCCTCCAGCCCCTACACCCCTCCCTATCTCTGTAACCTCCTCCAGTCCAAACAACCCTCCCCATTTCGGGAACCTCCTCCAGTCCAAACAACCCTCCCTATCTCTGTAACCTCCTCCAGTCCCAACAACCCTCCCTATCTCTATAACCTCCTCCAGCCCCTACACCCCTCCCTATCACTGTAACCTCCTCCAGCCCCTACAACCCTCCCTATCTCTGTAACATACTCCGGCCCCTACACCCTCCCTTTCTCTGTAACCTCCTCCAGCCCCTACACCCCTCCCTATCACTGTTACCTCCTCCAGCCCATACAACCCTCCCTATCTCTGTAACCTCCTCCAGCCCCAATAACACTCCCTATCTCTGTAACCGCCTCCAGTCCCTACAAACCTCCTTATCTATGTAACCTCCTCCAGCCCCTACACCCCTCCCTATCTCTGTAACCTCCTCCAGTCCCTACAAACCTCCCTATCTCTGTAACCTCCTCCAGTCGCTACACCCCTCCCTATCTCTGTAACGTCCTCCAGTCCCACCCTCCCTATCTCTGTAACCTCCTTCATTCCGACCCTCCTCATCTCTGTAACCTCATCCAATCCCAACAACCCTCCCTATCGCTGTAACCTCCTCCGGTCCTTACAACCCTCCCTATCTCTGTAACCTCCTCCAGTCCCAACAACCCTCCCTATCTCTGTAACCTCCTCCAGCCCCTAAACCCCTCCCTATCTCTGTAACCTCCTCCAGTCACTACACCCTCCCTATCTCTGTAACCTCCTCCAGTTCCAAATCCCTCCCTATCTCTGTAACCTCCTCCAGCCCCTAGACCCCTCCCAATCTCTGTACACTCCTCCAGCCCCTACCACCCTCCCTATCTCTGTAACCTCCTCCAGCCCCAACAACCCTCCCTATCTCTGTAACCTCCTCCAGTCCCAACAACCCTCCCTATCTCTGTAACCTCCTCCAGCCCCTACACCCCTCCCTATCTCTGTAACCTCCTCCAGTCCCTACAAACCTCCCTATCCCTGTAACCTCCTCCAGTCCCACTCTCCCTATGTCTGTAACCTCCTCCAGTTCCAACAACCCTCCCTATCTCTGTAACCTCTTCCAGTCCCTACACCCTCCCTATCTCTGTAACCTCCTGCAGCCCCTACACCCCTCCCTATCACTGTAACCTCCTCCAGCCCATACAACCCTCCCAATCTCTGTAGCCTCCTCCGGCCCCTACACCCCTCCCTATCTCTGTAACTTCCTCCAGCCCCTACTAAACTCCGTATCTCTGTAACCTCCTCCAGTCCCACCCTCCCCATCTCTGTAACCTCCTCCACTCCCAACAACCCTCCCTATCTCTGTAACCTCCTCCGGTCCCTACAAACCTCCCTATCTCTGTAACCTCCTCCAGTCCTAACATCCCTCCCTATCTCTGTAACCTCCTACCGCCCCTAAACCCCTCCCTATCTCTGTAACCTCCTCCAGTCCCTACACCCCTCCCTATCTCTGTAACCTCCTCCAGTTCCAAAAACCCTCCCTATCTCTGTAACCTCCTCCAGCCCCTAGACCCCTCCTTATCTCTGTAAACTCCTTCAGTTCCTACACCCCTCCCTATCTCTGTAACCTCCTCCAGCCCCTAGACCCCTCCCTATCTCTGTAACCTCCTCCAGCCCCTACAACCCTCCCTATCTCTGTAACCTCCTCCAGCCCCTAGACCCCTCCCTATCTCTGTAATCTCCTCCAGTCCCTACACCCCTCCGAATCTTTGTAAACTCCTCCAGCCCCTATAAACCCTCCCTATCTCCGTAACCTCCTCCAGCCCCTATAAACCCCCCTATCACTGTAACCTCCTCCAACCCCCACCTCCCTATCTCTGTAACCTCCTCCAGCCCCGAAACCCCTCCCTATCCCTGTAACCTCCTCCAGCCCCCTACAACCCTCCCTATCCCTGTAACCTCCTCCAGACCCTACACCCTTCCCTATCTCTGTAACAACATCCAGCCCCACCCTCCTTATCTATGTAACCTCCTCCATCCCCTACACCCCGCCCTATCTCTGTAACCTCCTCCAGCCCCTACAACCCTCCCTATCTCTGTAACCTCCTCCATCCCCTACACCCCGCCCTATCTCTGTAACCTCCTCCAACACCAATCTCCCTATCTCTGTAACCTTCTTCAGCCCCAACATCCCTCCATATCAATGTAACCTCCTCCAGCCCTGCATCCCTCCCTATCTCTGTCACCACCTCCAGCCTCTACACCCCTCCCTATATCTGTAACCTCCGCCAGTCCCTACACCCCTCCCTATCTCTGTAACCTCCTCCAGCCGTACAACCCTCCCTATCTCTGTAACCTCCTCCAGTCCCAACAACCCTCCCTATCTCTGTAACCTCCTCCAGC
Source organism: Isurus oxyrinchus (assembly GCA_026770705.1). Classification (NCBI taxonomy): domain Eukaryota; kingdom Metazoa; phylum Chordata; class Chondrichthyes; order Lamniformes; family Lamnidae; genus Isurus; species Isurus oxyrinchus. Next base: position 73,558 of record JANJGN010002123.1, read on the forward strand.
CCCTACACCCCTCCCTATCTCTGTAACCTCCTCCAGTCCCTACACCCTCCCTATCTCTGTAACCTCCTGCAGCCCCTACACCCCTCCCTATCACTGTAACCTCCTCCAGCCCATACAACCCTCCCTATCTCTGTAGCCTCTTCCAGCCCCAATAACCCTCCCTATCTCTGTAACCTCCTCCAGTCCTACCCTCCCTATCTCTGTAACCTCCTCCAATCCCACCCTCCCTATCTCTGTAACCTCCTCCAGTCCGACCCTCCCCATCTCTGTAACCTCCTCCACTCCCAACAACCCTCCCTATCTCTGTAAACTCCTCCAGTCCCTACAAACCTCCCTATCTCTGTAAACTCCTCCAGTCCCAACAACCCTCCCTATCTCTGTAACCTCCTACCGCCCCTAAACCCCTCCCTATCTCTGTAACCTCCTCCCGTCCCTACACCCCTCCCTATCTCTGTAACCTCCTCCAGTTCCAAAAACACTCCCTATCTCTGTAACCTCCTCCAGCCCCTAGACCCCTCCTTATCTCTGTAAACTCCTTCAGTCCCTACACCCCTCCCAATCTCTGTAACCCCCTCCAGCCCCTACACCCCTCCCTATCTCTGTAACCTCCTCCAGCCCCTACACCCCTCCCTATCTCTGTAACCTCCTCCAGCCCCTACAACCCTCCCTATCTCTGTAACCTCCTCCAGCCCCTACACCCCTCCCTATCTCTGTAACCTCCTCCAGCCCCTACACCCCTCCCTATCTCTGTAACAACATCCAGCCCCACCCTCCTTATCTCTGTAACCTCCTCCATCCCCTACACCCCTCCCTATCTCTGTAACCTCCTCCAGCCCCTAGACCCCTCCTTATCTCTGTAAACTCCTTCAGTCCCTACACCGCTCCCTATCTCTGTAACCTCCTCCAGCCCCTAAACCCCTCCCTATCTCTGTAACCTCCTCCAGTCCCTACACTCCTCCCTATCTCTGTAACCTCCTCCAGTTCCAAAAACCCTCCCTATCTCTGTAACCTCCTCCAGCCCCTAGACCCCTCCTTATCTCTGTAAACTCCTTCAGTCCCTACACCCCTCCCAATCTCTGTAACCCCCTCCAGCCCCTACACCCCTCCCTGTCTCTGTAACCTCCTCCAGCCCCTACACCCCTCCCTATCTCTGTAACCTCCTCCAGCCCCTACAATCCTCCCTATCTCTGTAACCTCCTCCAGCCCCTACACCCCTCCCTATCTCTGTAACCTCCTCCAGCCCCTACACCCCTCCCTATCTCTGTAACAACATCCAGCCCCACCCTCCCTATCTCTGTAACATCCTCATGTCCGTACACCCCTCCCAATCTCTGTAACCCCCTCCAGCCCCTATAAACCCTCCCTATCTCTGTAACCTCCTCCAGCCCCAAGAACCCTCCCTATCTCTGTAACCTCCTCCAGCCCCTACAACCCTCCCTATCTCTGTAACCCCCTCCAGCCCCTACAACCCTCCCTATCTCTGTAACCTCCTCCAGCCCCTACAACCCTCCCTATCTCTGTAACCTCCTCCAGTCCCTACACCCCTCCCTATCTCTGTAACCTCCTCCAGCCCCTACAACCCTCCCTATCTCTGTAACCCCCTCCAGCCCCTACAACCCTCCCTATCTCCGTAACCTCCTCCAGCCCCAACAACCCTCCCTATCTCTGTAACATCCTCCAGCCCTGACAACCCTCCCTATCTCCGTAACCTCCTCCAGTCCCTACACCTCTCCCTATCTCTGTAACCTCCTCCAGCCCCTACCACCCTCCCTATCTCTGTAACCCCCTCCAGCCCCTACAACCCTCCCTATCTCCGTAACCTCCTCCAGCCCCTACAACCCTCCCTATCTCCGTAACCTCCTCCAGCCCCAACAACCCTCCCTATCTCTGTAACATCCTCCAGCCCTGACAACACTCCCTATCTCTGTAACCTCCTCCAGCCCCTCCGACTTTCCGAGATCTCTGCGCTCATCCAATTCCGGCCTCTTGACCATTTTCCGATTTCCATCTCTCCAGCATTGGTGACCGTGCCTTTAGCTGCCTGGGGCCATGAGCTCTGGTTATTCTCTCCCTAACCCTCTCCACCTTTCTCTCTGTCTCTCTCTGTCTCTCTGTCTTTCTCTCTCTGTCTCTCTTTCTCTTATTTCTCTCCCTCTCTCTCCCTCTCTCTCTTTATCCCCATCTCTCTCTCTGTCTGTCTCTCTGTCTCTCTTTGTCTCTCTACATCTCTCTGTCTCTCTCTCTCTACCTTTGTCTCTCTATCTCCCTCTCTCTGTCTCGCTCTCTCTGTCTCTCTCTCATTCTCTCTCTCTCTGTCTCTCTCTCTCTCTCTGATTCTCCCCCTCTCTCTGTCTCTCTCTCTCTGTCTCTCTCTCTCTGTCTCTCTCTCTCTCTCTCTCCCTCCCTCTCTCTCTATATCTCTGCCCCCTCCTTTAACTCACCCCTTCAAACCCCGCCTCCTGAACCCAGCTCTCGCCCCCCCTGGTACGTGATACTGGGGTTGAATCTCGCTTGGGACGTTCGATTCCAGTGTGATGGGCGCCAATGAAATGCAGCAAGTCTTTGTTGCACCGCGAGGTTAGACGGAGTGGGGAAAAGATCAAACAGGCTGTGGTATTTTGTGCCGAGAGAGAGAGAGAGAGAGAGAGAGAGAGCACTCTGAGAGTGGAGAGGCTACCAAGCTGTGAGAGGGAGCAGAGGGTATGCATTTCACAAGGATCTGTTTAATGGGAACAGACACATATGTAGAAGATCTCCCCCAGTCTGTCACTAAAGAATTTTCTGGGAACAGGAAGATAAACATCGGGACTTGGCTTCAAAGTGTGTAAACATTTCACCAGAGATTAACCACAAAAGCATCATCAAAAACAATAACGCGTCCCAACACAGAGCAATGAGTTCAAAACTGATGGAGCTGGGAGGCACACTGGGACCTGAGGGATTGGAGAGCAATACATCGGCACAAGAGGGAGGTTTAAAGGATCAGAGAGACAGGCAGACAGATGTGGGAGGGACGGTCAGTACTGAGGGAGTGCTGCACTGTCGCAGGGTCAGTACTGAGGGAGTGCTGCACTGTCGGAGGGTCAGTACTGAGGGAGTGCTGCACTGTCGGAGTGTCAGTACTGAGGGAGTGCTGCATTGTCGGGGGCTCAGTACTGAGGGAGTGCTGCACTGTCGGAGTGTCAGTACTGAGGGAGTGCTGCACTGTCAGAGGGTCAGTACTGAGGGAGTGCTGCACTGTCGGAGGGTCAGTACTGAGGGAGTGCTGCACTGTCAGAGGGTCAGTACTGAGGGAGTGCTGCACTGTCGGAGTGTCAGTACTGAGGGAGTGCTGCATTGTCGGGGGCTCAGTACTGAGAGAGTGCTGCACTGTCGGAGTGTCAGTACTGAGGGAGTGCTGCACTGTCAGAGGGTCAGTACTGAGGGAGTGCTGCACTGTCGGATGGTCAGTACTGAGGGAGTGCTGCACTGTCGGAGGGTCAGTACTGAGGGAGTGCTGCAGTGTCGGGGGGTCAGTACTGAGGGAGTGCTGCACTGTCGGAGGGTCAGCGCGGGATCCTGCTCTGCGTGTTTTGGCCGCCATGATCACCGCAGAGGCCAGGTTTCCCATGCTGCTTTGCGACGCCCTGAGTTGCTGTCCGGCGGGGGTAGAATGAGAGTCAAACCCCCTCGTCACCACCGCCTCCAACCCACCCCCGCACTTCCACCCGGTCCCCCCCCTCTTCCGTTCTCCCAGAGAGCCGTGAGCGCTCGGCCTGGGCTGGCTTCTTCCCGAGCTCAGCCTTCGTCGTCTGCCTGAGGACCCAGGTCCGTCAGCGGCCGGCGCGAGAGGTCAGGGGGGCGGCCAGGGTGGTGGTGGTGGGGGGGGGGGGGGTCTGGGGGTCAGGGGTCAGGATTTCCGGATTGGCCAAGGTCCCTCCTCATGACCGCAGCAAACCCCTGTTCGAAAGGCGCCGGGGGGTGCCGGCGGAGGGCGTACCGAGCGAGCGAGCAGAGGAGGCGGGGGACGTGTGAGACAGGCGGGATTGAGGAGGGAGTAGGGAGGGCGGTGAGGGGGCAGGTGGATCACCCCTCGTATCGGCCGAGACTCACCGAATGTCACCTCTCTCTCTCTCTCTCTCTCTCTCTCTCTGCAGGTGAGTCCCACGATGAGCAGAATGGCTGCAGAGAAACTACGCAGAGCCTGCGCAGAGGAGAACTCGAGGGGCTGAATGGCCACACTGCCAATCTCACACTGCGAGTCTTTGATGGTGACCAATAAGAGGGAGATTTATTCTGTATCTAACCCCGTGCTGTACCTGTCCTGGGAGTGTTTGATGGGGACAGTGTAGAGGGAGCTTTACTCTGTATCTAACTCCGTGCTGTACCTGTCCTGGGAGTGTTTGATGGGGACAGTGTAGAGGGAGATTTAATCTGTATCTAATCCCGTGCTGTACCTGTCCTGGGAGTGTTTGATGGGGACAGTGTAGAGGGAGATTTACTCTGTATCTCACCCCGTGCTGTACCTGTCCTGGGAGTGTTTGATGGGGACAGTGTAGAGGGAGATTTACTCTGTATCTAACCCCGTGCTGTAGCTGTCCTGGGAGTGTTTGATGGGGACAGTGTAGAGGGAGATTTACTCTGTATCTCACTCTGTGCTGTACCTGTCCTGGGAGTGTTTGATGGGGACAGTGTAGAGGGAGATTTACTCTGTATCTAACCCCGTGCTGTACCTGTCCTGGGAGTGTTTGATGTGAACAGTGTAGAGGGAGATTTACTCTGTATCTAACCCCGTGCTGTACCTGTCCTGGGAGTGTTTGATGGGGACAGTGTAGAGGGAGATTTACTATGTATCTAACCCCGTGCTGTATCTGTCCTGGGAGTGTTTGATGGGGACAGTGTAGAGGGAGCTTTACTCTGTGTCTAACCCCGTGCTGTACCTGTACTGGGAGTGTTTGATGGGGACAGTGTAGAGTGAGATTTACTCTGTATCTAACCCCGTGCTGTACCTGTCCTGGGAGTGTTTGATGGGGACAGTGAAGAGGGAGATTTACTCTGTATCTAACCCCGTGCTGTACCTGTCCTGGGAGTGTTTGATGGGGACAGTGTAGAGGGAGCTTTACTCTGTGTCTAACCCCGTGTTGTACCTGTCCAGGGAGTGTTTGATGGGGACATTGTAGAGGGAGATTTACTGTGTATCTAACCCCGTGCTGTACCTGTCCTGGGAGTGTTTGATGGGGACAGTGTAGAGGGAGATTTACTCTCTATCTAACCCCGTGCTGTACTTGTCCTGGGTGTGTTTGATGGGGACAGTGTAGAGGGAGATTTACTCAGTATCTAACCCTGTGCTGTACCTGTCCTGGGAGTGTTTGATGGGGCCAGTGTCGGGTGAGTTTGACCCTGGATGTAACAGACACTCTCAGTTGGATGGAGTTAAAGCGGTTTGCAAGATTTGGCAGTCCTGCAGTCACGTGTTTTCCACTCCCAGTTTAATTGTTTCCCTCTGCCCTCTCTGGGTCTTTATGTTGGTTAGAGTGTGGAAGGGCAGCTTGGAGGGAGCCGCTATAGACCAGGCCTGGGTGGGGGGTGGGATTGAAGTCAGGGGAGAGGAATCCCTCTGCTGGAGGGGGCAGAGAGAGTTCCAGGGGGTGGGTGAGGTGGCCGACGGGGGTGTTGGGCAGTGTTGGTGAAGGATTCTGGGATCGGGGTGACCCCCGGGTACTGACCCGAGCAGAGAGCTGGGGTCCGCGGTGTGCAGACAGCTCCTGAGTCCCATCTTCACTCTCCCCAGCATCGAACAGACGGCAGCTCCCGCTCGCTGGATAAGCAGACCAGGGAGGAGACGAGAGATGTGGTGGAGAGGGGAGAGAGAGAGAGAGAGAGAGAGAGAGAGAGAGAGAGCCGGTGGGGGGTCACCAGAATGGGCCGAAACTCATTTTAACCCCAGTGACCAGGAGGGTGGTCAGCAGGTCCAGTCTGGATTAAGGGTTACAGTCATTCCTGAACAGGACCAGTCCCTCCACCCTCCCTATCTCTGTAACCTCCGCCATCCCCTCCACCCTCCCTATCTCTGTAACCTCCTCCAGCCCCTACAACCCTCCCTATCTCTGTAACCTCCTCCAGCCCCTACACCCCTCCCTATCTCTGTAACCTCCTCCAGTCCCTACACCCCTCCCTATCTCTGTAACCTCCTCCAGCCCCTACACCCCTCCCTATCTCTGTAACCTCCTCCAGCCCCTACACCCCTCCCTATCTCTGTAACATCCTCCAGCCCCTACACCCCTCCCTATCTCTGTAACCTCCTACAGCCCCGACAACCCACCCTATCTCTGTAACCTCCTCCAGCTCCTACATCCCTCCCTATCTCTGTAACGTCCTCCATCCCCTCCACCCTCCCTATCTCTGTAACCTCCTCCAGTCCCTCCACCCTCCCTATCTCTGTAACTTCCTCCAGCCCCTACACCCTCCCTATCTCTGTAACCTCCTCCAGTCCCTCCACCCTCCCTATCTCTGTAACCTCCTCCAGCCCCTACAACCCTCCCTATCCCTGTCACCGCCTCCAGCCCCTACAACCCTCCTTATCTCTGTAACCTCCTCCAGCCCATACAACCCTCCCTATCTCTGTAACCGCCTCCAACCCCTACAACCCTCCCTATCTCTGTAACATCCTACAGTTCCTATAACCCTCCTTATCTCTGTAACCTCCTGCAGACCCTACAACCCTCCCTATCTCTGTAACCACCTCCAGCCCCTACGACCCTCCCTATCTCTGTAACCACCTCCAGCCTCAACAACCCTCCCTCTCTCTGTAACCTCATCTAGCCCCTACAACCCTCCCTATCTCTGTACACTCCTCCAGCCCCTACAACCCTCCCTATCTCTGTAACCTCCTCCAGCCCTTACAACCCTCCCTATCTCTGTAACCTCCTCCAGCCACTGCAACCCTCCCTATCTCTGTAACCTCCTCCAAACCCTACAACCCTCCCTATCTCTGTAACCTCCTCCAGCCCCTACACCCCTCCCTTTCTCTGTAACCTCCTCCAGCTCCTACAACCCTCCCTATCCCTGTAACCTCCTCCAGTCTCTACACCCCTCCCTATCTCTGTAACCTCCTCCAGCACCTACACCCCTCCCTATCTCTGTAACCTCCTCCAGTCCCTACAACCCTCCCTATCTCTGTAACCTCCGCCAGCACCGACGACCCTCCCTATCTCTGTAACATCCTCCAGCCCCTACAAACCTCCCTATCTCTGTAAACTCCTCCACCCCTACACCCCTCCCTATCCCTGTAACCTCCTCCAGCCCCTACACCCCTCCCTATCTCTGTAACCTCCTCCAGCCCCTACACCCATCCCTATCTCTGTAACCTCCTCCAGCACCTACAACCCTCCCTATCTCTGTAACCTCCTCCAGCCCCTACACCCCTCCCTATCTCTGTAACCTCCTCCAGTCCCTATACCCCTCCCTATCACTGTAACCTCCTCCAGCCCCTACACCCCTCCCTATCTCTGTAACCTCCTACAGCCCCGACAACCCACCCTATCTCTGTAACCTCCTCCAGCTCCTACATCCCTCCCTATCTCTGTAACGTCCTCCATCCCCTCCACCCTCCCTATCTCTGTAACCTCCTCCAGTCCCTCCACCCTCCCTATCTCTGTAACTTCCTCTAGCCCCTACACCCTCCCTATCTCTGTAACCTCCTCCAGTCCCTCCACCCTCCCTATCTCTGTAACCTCCTCCAGCCCCTACAACCCTCCCTATCCCTGTCACCACCTCCAGCCCCTACAACCCTCCTTATCTCTGTAACCTCCTCCAGCCCATACAACCCTCCCTATCTCTGTAACCTCCTCCAGCCCCTACAACCCTCACTATCTCTGTAACCGCCTCCAGCCCCTACAACCCTCCCTATCTCTGTAACATCCTACAGTTCCTATAACCCTCCTTATCTCTGTAACCTCCTCCAGACCCTACAACCCTCCCTATCTCTGTAACCACCTCCAGCCCCTACGACCCTGCCTATCTCTGTAACCACCTCCAGCCTCAACAACCCTCCCTCTCTCTGTAACCTCATCTAGCCCCTACAACCCTCCCTATCTCTGTAACCTCCTCCAGCCCCTACAACCCTCCCTATCTCTGTAACCTCCTCCAGCCCTTACAACCCTCCCTATCTCTGTAACCTCCTCCAGCCCCTGCAACCCTCCCTATCTCTGCAACCTCCTCCAGCCCCTACAAACCTACCTATCTCTGTAAACTCCTCCACCCATACACCCCTCCCTATCTCTGTAACCTCCTCCAGCCCCTACACCCATCCCTATCTCTGTAACCTCCACCAGCCCCTACACCCCTCCCTATCTCTGTAACCTCCTCCAGCACCTACAACCCTCCCTATCTCTGTAACCTCCTCCAGCCCCTACAACCCTCCCAATCTCTGTAACCTCCTCCAGCCCCTACACCCCTCCCTATCTCTGTAACCTCCTCCAGCCCCTACACCCCTCCCTATCTCTGTAACCTCCTCCAGTCCTTACAACCCTCCCTATCTCTGTAACCTCCTCCAGCCCCTACACCCCTCCCTTTCTCTGTAACCTCCTCCAGCTCCTACACCCCTCCCTATCCCTGTAACCTCCTCCAGTCTCTACACCCCTCCCTATCTCTGTAACCTCCTCCAGTCCCTACAACCCTCCCTATCTCTGTAACCTCCGCCAGCACCTACGACCCTCCCTGTCTCTGTAACCTCCTCCAGCCCCTACAAACCTCCCTATCTCTGTAAACTCCTCCAGCCCCGATAACCCTCCCTATCTCTGTAACCTCCTTCAGCCCCTACAACCCTCCCTATCTCTGTAACCTCCTCCAGCCCCTACAACCCTCCCTATCTCTGTAACCTCCTCCAACCCCTACACCCCTCCCTATCTCTGTAACCTCCTCCAGCCCCTACAAACCTCCCTATCTCTGTAAACTCCTCCACCCCTACACCCCTCCCTATCTCTGTAACCTCCTCCAGCCCCTACACCCCTCCCTATCTCTGTAACCTCCTCCAGCCCCTACACCCATCCCTATCTCTGTAACCTCCTCCAGCACCTACAACCCTCCCTATCTCTGTAACCTCCTCCAGCCCCTACACCCCTCCCTATCTCTGTAACCTCCTCCAGTCCCTATACCCCTCCCTATCACAGTAACCTCCTCCAGCCCCTACACCCCTCCCTATCTCTGTAACCTCCTACAGCCCAGACAACCCACCCTATCTCTGTAACCTCCTCCAGCTCCTACATCCCTCCCTATCTCTGTAACGTCCTCCATCCCCTCCACCCTCCCTATCTCTGTAACCTCCTCCAGTCCCTCCACCCTCCCTATCTCTGTAACTTCCTCTAGCCCCTACACCCTCCCTATCTCTGTAACCTCCTCCAGTCCCTCCACCCTCCCTATCTCTGTAACCTCCTCCAGCCCCTACAACCCTCCCTATCCCTGTCACCACCTCCAGCCCCTACAACCCTCCTTATCTCTGTAACCTCCTCCAGCCCATACAACCTTCCCTATCTCTGTAACCTCCTCCAGCCCCTACAACCCTCCCTATCTCTGTAACCGCCTCCAGCCCCTACAACCCTCCCTATCTCTGTAACATCCTACAGTTCCTATAACCCTCCTTATCTCTGTAACCTCCTCCAGACCCTACAACCCTCCCTATCTCTGTAACCTCCTCCAGCCCCTACACCCCTCCCTTTCTCTGCAACCTCCTCCAGCTCCTACAACCCTCCCTATCTCTGTAACCTCCTCCAGTCTCTACACCCCTCCCTATCTCTGTAACCTCCTCCAGTCCCTACAACCCTCCCTATCTCTGTAACCTCCGCCAGCACCTACGACCCTCCCTATCTCTGCAACCTCCTCCAGCCCCTACAAACCTACCTATCTCTGTAAACTCCTCCACCCATACTCCCCTCCCTATCTCTGTAACCTCCTCCAGCCCCTACACCCATCCCTATCTCTGTAACCTCCTCCAGCCCCTACACCCCTCCCTATCTCTGTAACCTCCTCCAGCACCTACAACCCTCCCTATCTCTGTAACCTCCTCCAGCCCCTACAACCCTCCCAATCTCTGTAACCTCCTCCAGCCCACACACCCCTCCCTATCTCTGTAACCTCCTCCAGCCCCTACACCCCTCCCTATCTCTGTAACCTCCTCCAGTCCTTACAACCCTCCCTATCTCTGTAACCTCCTCCAGCCCCTACACCCCTCCCATCCTCTGTAACCTCCTCCAGCTCCTACAACCCTCCCTATCCCTGTAACCTCCTCCAGTCTCTACACCCCTCCCTATCTCTGTAACCTCCTCCAGTCCCTACAACCCTCCCTATCTCTGTAACCTCCGCCAGCACCTACGACCCTCCCTGTCTCTGTAACCTCCTCCAGCCCCTACAAACCTCCCTATCTCTGTAAACTCCTCCAGCCCCGATAACCCTCCCTATCTCTGTAACCTCCTTCAGCCCCTACAACCCTCCCTATCTCTGTAACCTCCTCCAGCCCCTACAACCCTCCCTATCTCTGTAACCTCCTCCAACCCCTACACCCCTCCCTATCTCTGTAACCTCCTCCAGCCCCTACAAATCTCCCTATCTCTGTAACACTCTCCAGACCCTACGACCCTCCCTATCTCTGTAACATCCTCCAGACCCTACGACACTCCCTATCTCTGTAACCTCCTCCAGCCCCTACACCCCTCCCTATCTCTGTAACCTCCTCCAGCCCCTACAACACTCCCTATCTCTGTAACCTCCTCCAACCCCTACATCCCTCCCTATCTCTGTAACCTCCTCCAGCCCCTACACCCCTCCCTATCTCTGTAACCTCCTCCAGCCCCTACACCCCTCCCTATCTCTGTAACCTCCTCCAGCCCCTACAACCCTCCCTATCTCTGTAACCTCCTCCAGCACCTACACCCCTCCCTATCTCTGTAACCTCCTCCAGCCCCGATAACCCTCCCTATCTCTGTAACCTCCTTCAGCCCCTACAACCCTCCCTATCTCTGTAACCTCCTCCAGCCCCTACAACCCTCCCTATCTCTGTAACCTCCTCCAGCCCCTACACCCCTCCCTATCTCTGTAACCTCCTCCAGCCCCTACAACTCTCCCTATCTCTGCAACATCCTCCAGACCCTACGACCCTCCCTATCTCTGTAACCTCCTCCAGCCCCGACACCCCTCCCTATCTCTGTAACCTCCTCCAGCCCCTACACCCCTCCCTATCTCTGTAACCTCCTCCAGCCCCTACAACACTCCCTATCTCTGTAAACTCCTCCAACCCCTACACCCCTCCCTATCTCTGTAACCCCTCCAGCCCCTACACCCCTCCCTATCTCTGTAACCTCCTCCAGCCCCTACAACACTCCCTATCTCTGTAACCTCCTCCAACCCCTACATCCCTCCCTATCTCTGTAACCTCCTCCAGCCCCTACACCCCTCCCTATCTCTGTAACCTCCTCCAGCCCCTGCACCCCTCCCTATCTCTGTAACCACCTCCAGCCCCTACACCCCTCCCTATCTCTGTAACCTCCTCCAGCCCCTACAACACTCCCTATCTCTGTAAACTCCTCCAACCCCTACACCCCTCCCTATCTCTGTAACCCCTCCAGCCCCTACACCCCTCCCTATCTCTGTAACCTCCTCCAGCCCCTACAACACTCCCTATCTCTGTAACCTCCTCCAACCCCTACATCCCTCCCTATCTCTGTAACCTCCTCCAGCCCCTACACCCCTCCCTATCTCTGTAACCTCCTCCAGCCCCTGCACCCCTCCCTATCTCTGTAACCACCTCCAGCCCCTACACCCCTCCCTATCTCTGTAACCTCCTCCAGCCCCTACAGCACTCCCTATCTCTGTAACCTCCTCCAACCCCTACTCCCCTCCCTATCTCTGTAACCTCCTCCTGCCCCTACACCCCTCCCTATCTCTGTAACCTCCTCCAGCCCCTACACCCCTCCCTATCTCTGTACCCTCCTCCAGCCCCTACCCCTTCCCTATCTCTGTAACCTCCTCCAGCCCCTACACCCCTCCCTATCTCTGTAACCTCCTCCAGCCCCTTCAACCCTCCCTATCTCTGTAACCTCCTCCAGCCCCTACACCCCTCCCTATCTCTGTAACCTCCTCCAGCCCCTACAACCCTCCCTATCTCTGTAACCTCCTTCCGCACCTACACCCCTCCCTATCTCTGTAACCTCCTCCTGCCCCTACAACCCTCCCTATCTCTGTAACCTCCTCCAGCCCCGATAACCCTCCCTATCTCTGTAACCTCCTTCAGCCCCTACACCCCTCCCTATCTCTGTAACCTCCTCCAGCCCCTACAACCCTCCCTATCTCTGTAACCTCCTTCAGCACCTACACCCCTCCCTATCTCTGTAACCTCCTCCAGCCCCGATAACCCTCCCTATCTCTGTAACCTCCTCCAGCCCCTACACCCCTCCCTATCTCTGTAACCTCCTCCAGCCCCTACAACTCTCCCTATCTCTGTAACATCCTCCAGACCCTACGACCCTCCCTATCTCTGTAACCTCCTCCAGCCCCTACACCCCTCCCTATCTCTGTAACCTCCTCCAGCCCCTACACCCCTCCCTATCTCTGTAACCTCCTCCAGCCCCTACAACACTCCCTATCTCTGTAACCTCCTCCAACCCCTACACCCCTCCCTATCTCTGTAACCTCCTCCAGCCCCTAC
>JANJGN010002124.1:0-67500 GCA_026770705.1 Isurus oxyrinchus
CTGTTACACAGGAACAGGAGGAGCCCATTCAGCCGTCTCGAGTCTGCTACACAGGAACAGGAGGAGTCCATTCAGCCGTCTCTCGAGCCTTTTACACGATGAACAGGAAGAGTTCATTCAGCCCTTCTCGAGCCTGTTACACAGGAATAGGAGGAGGCCATTCAGCCCCTCTCCAGGCAGTTACACAGGAACAGGAGAAGCCCATTCAGCCCCTCTCGTGTCTGTTACACATGAACAGGAGGAGGCCATTCAGCCCCTTTCGAGTCTGTAACACAGGAACAGGAAGAGGCCATTCAGCCCCTCTCGAGACTGTTACACAGGAACAGGAGGAGACCATTCAGCCCCTTTCGAAACTGTTACACATGAACAGGAAGAGGCCATTCAGCCCCTCTCGAGCCTGTTCACAGGAACAGGATGAGGCCATCAGCCCCTCTCGAGCCTATTTCACAGGAACAGGAGGAGGCCATTCAGCCCCTCTCGAGCCTGTTAAACGGGAACAGGAAGAGGCCATTCAGCCCCTCTCAGAGGATGTTACACAGGAACAGGAGGAGGCCCATTCAGCCCCTTTCGAGGATGTTACACAGGAACAGGATGAGGCCATTCAGCCCCTCTCGAGCCTGTTACACAGGAACAGGAGGATTGCCATTCAGCCCCTCTCGAGCCTATTACACAGGAACAGGAGGAGGCCATTCAGCCCCTTCCGAGCTGTTACACGGGAACAGGAGGAGCCCATTCAACGCATTCGAATCTGTACACAGGTTCAGGAGGAGCCCATTCAGCCCCTCTCGAGCCTTTTAGCCAGGGAAACAGGAGGAGGCCATTCAGGCCCTCTCGAGCCTTTTACTTAGGAACAGGGAGGAGGCCATTCAGCCAGTCCTCGAGTCTGTAACACACGGAACAGGAAGAGGCCATTCATCCCCTTTCGAGGCTATTACACAGGAACAGGAAGAGGCCATTCAGCCCCTCTCGAGCAGGTTTCACATTAACAGGAGGAGGCAATTCAGCCCCCTATTGAGCCTTTTACACAGGAACATTCGGAGTCCATTCAGCCCCTCTCGATTCCTGTTACACAGGAACAGGAGTGGGCCATTCAGACAATCTCGGGCCTGTTACACATGAACAGGAGGAGGCCATTCAGCCCCTCTCGAGCCTGTTACACAGGAACAGGAGGGGGACATTCAGACCCTCTCGAGCCTGTTACACAGGAACAGGAGGAGGCCATTCTGCCCCTCTCGATCCAGTTACACAGGAACAGGAGGGGGCCATTCAGCCCCTCTTGAGCCTGTTGCACAGGTACAGGAATAGACCATTCAGCCCCTCTCGAGCCAGTTACACAGGAACAGGAGGAGGCCATTCTGCCCCCTCTCGAGCCTGTTACACAGGAACAGGAGGGCGACATACAGCCCGTCTCGAGCCTTTTACACAGGAACTGGAGTAGGCCATTCAGCCCCTCTCGAGGCAGTTACACAGGAACAGGAGGAGGCCATTCAGCCCCTGTCGAGTCTGTAAAACAGGAACAGTAGGAGGCCATTCAGCCCCTCTCGCGCCTGTTACTCAGGAACAGGAGGAGGCCATTCAGCCCCTCTCGAGCCTTTTACACAGGAACTGGAGGAGGCCATTCAGCCCCTCTCGAGGCAGTTACACAGGAACAGGAGTAGCCCATTCAGGCCCTCTCGCGTCTGTTACACAGGAACAGGAGGAGGCCATTCTGCCACTCTCAAGCCTTTTACACAGGAACAGGAGAAGCCCATTCAGCCCCTCTCTCGTCTCTTACACACGAACTGGAGGAGGCCATTCAGCCCCTGTCGAGTCTGTAACACAGGAACAGGAGGAGGCCATTCAGCCCCTCTCGAGCCTGTTACACAGGAACAGAAGGAGGCCATTCAGCCCCTCTCGAGGCTGTTACACAGGAACAGGAAGAGGCCATTCAGCCCCTGTCGAGTCTGCAACACAGGAACAGCTGGAGGCCATTCAGCCCCTCTCGCGCCTGTTACACAGGAACAGAAGGAGGCCATTCAGCCCCTCTCGAGCCTGTTACACAGCAACAGGAGGACGCCATTCAGCCCATCTCGAGCCTTCGCACAGGAACAGGAGGAGTCCATTCAGCTCCTCTCGAGACGATTAAACAGGAACAGGAGGAGGCCATTCAGCCCCTCTTGTGCCTGTTACATAGGATCAGGAGGATGCCCATTTCAGCCCCTCTCGAGCCTGTTGCACTGGAACAGGCTGAGGCCATTCAGCCCCTCTCGAGCCTATTTCACAGGAACAGGAGGAGGCCATTCAGCCCCTCTCGAGCCTGTTAAACGGGAACAGGAAGAGGCCATTCAGCCCCTCTCGAGGATGTTACACAGGAACAGGAGGAGGCCATTCATCCCCTTTCGAGGATTTTACACAGGAACAGGATGAGGCCATTCAGCGCCTCTCGAGCCTGTTACACAGGAACAGGAGGAGGCCATTCTGCCCCTCTCGATCCAGTTACACAGAGGAACAGGAATAGACCATTCAGCCCCTCTCGAGCCAGTTACACAGGAACAGGAGGAGGCCATTCTGCCCCTCTCGAGCCTGTTACACAGGAACAGGAGGGCGACATACAGCCCGTCTCGAGCCTTTTACACAGGAACTGGAGTAGGCCATTCAGCCCCTCTCGAGGCAGTTACACAGGAACAGGAGGGGGCCATTCAGCCCCTGTCGAGTCTGTAAAACAGGAACAGGAGGAGGCCATTCAGCCCCTCTCGCGCCTGTTACTCAGGAACAGGAGGAGGCCATTCAGCCCCTCTCGAGCCTTTTACACAGGAACTGGAGGAGGCCATTCATCCCCTCTCGAGGCAGTTACACAGGAACAGGAGTAGCCCATTCAGGCCCTCTCGCGTCTGTTACACAGGAACAGGAGGAGGCCATTCTGCCACTCTCGATCCTGTTACACAGGAATAGGAGGGGGCCATTCTGCCCCTCTCGAGGCTGTTACACAGGAACAGGATGGGGACATTCAGCCCCTCTCGAGCGTGTTACACAGGAACTGCAGGAGGCCATTCAGCCCCTCTCGAGGCAGTTACACAGGAACAGGAGAAGCCCACTCAGCCCCTCTCGGGCCGGTTACAGATGAACAGGAATAGGCCATTCAGCCCCATTCGAGTCTGTAACACAGTAACTGGAAGAGGCCATTCAGCCCCTCTCAGGCCTGTTACAGAGGACCAGGAGCTGTCCATTCAGCCCCTCTTGAGCCTGTTGCACAGGTACAGGAATAGCCCATTCAGCCCCTCTCGAGCCTGTTACACAGGAACAGGAGCAGCCCATTCTGCCCCTCTCGATCCTGTTACACAGGAACAGGAGGGGGCCATTCAGCCCCTCTCGAGCCTGTTACACAGGAACAGGAGGAACCCATTCAGCCCCTCTCGAGCCTGTTACACAGGAACAGGAGGAGGCCATTCAGCCCCTCTCGAGCCTGTTACACAGGAACAGGAGGAGCCCATTCAGCCCGTCTCGAGTCTGCTACACAGGAACAGGAGGGGGACATACAGCCAGTCTCGAGCCTTTTTCACAGGAACTGGAGTAGGCCATTCAGCCCCTCTCGAGGCAGTTACACAGGAACAGGAGGAGGCCATTCAGCCCCTGTCGAGTCTGGAAAACAGGAACAGGAAGAGGCCATTCAGCCCCTTTCGAGGCTGTTACACAGGAACAGGAGGAGGCCATTCAGCCCCTGTCGAGTCTGTAACACAGGAACAGGAAGAGGCCATTCAGCCCCTGTCGAGTCTGTAACACAGGAACAGGAAGAGGCCATTCAGCACCTCTCGCGTCTGTTACACAGGTACAGGAGGAGGCCATTCAGCCCGTCGAGTCTGTAACACAGGAACAGGAGGAGGCCATTTAGCCCCCCTCGAGGCTGTTACACAAGAACAGGAAGAGGCCATTCAGCCCCTTTCGAGCCTGTTACACAGGAACAGGAGGAGGCCATTCAGCCCCACTCGCGCCTGTTACACAGGAACAGGAGGAGGCCATTCAGCCCGTCTCGAGCCTTTTACACAGGAACTGGAGGAGGCCATTCAGCCGCTCTCGAGGCAGTTACAGAGGAACAGGAGAAGTCCATTCAGGCCCTCTCGCGTCTGTTACACAGGAACAGCAGGTGGCCTTTCTGCCCCTATCGAGCCTGTTACACAGGAACAGGAGGAGGCCATTCAGCCCCTCTTGAGGCTGTTACACAGGAACAGGAAGAGGCAATTCAGCCCCTGTCGAGTCTGTAACACAGGAACAGCTGGAGACCATTCAGCCCTTCTCGCGCCTGTAACACAGGAACAGTAGGAGGCCATTCAGCCCCTCTCGAGCCTGTTACACAGCAACAGGAGGAGGCCATTCAGCCCCTCTCGAGCCTTTTACACAGGAACTGTAGGAGGCCGATCCGCCCCTCTCGAGGCAGTTACACAGGAACAGGAGAAGCCCATTCAGGCCCTCTCGCGTCTGTTACACAGGAACAGGAGGAGGCCATTCTGCCCCGCTCGATCCTGTTACACAGGAATAGCAGGGGGCCATTCAGCCCCTCTTGAGGCTGTTGTACAGGTACAGGAATAGCCCATTCAGCCCCTCTCGAGGCTGTTACACAGGAACAGGAGGGGGACATTCAGCCCCTCTCGAGCCTTTTACACAGGAACTGGAGTAAGCCATTCAGCCCCTCTCGAGGCAGTTACACAGGAACAGGAGAAGCCCATTCAGCACCTCTCTCGTCTCTTACACAGGAACAGGAGGAGGCCATTCTGCCCCTCTCGATCCTGTTACACAGGAACTGGAGGAGGCCATTCAGCCCCTCTCGAGGCAGTTACACAGGAACAGGAGAAGCCCATTCAGCCCCTCTCGCGTCTGTTACACATGAACAGGAGGAGGCCATTCAGTCCCTCTCGCGTCTGTTACACAGCAACAGGAGGAGGCCATTCAGCCCCTCTCGAGTCTGTAACACAGGAACTGGAGGAGCCCATTCAGCCCCTTTCGAGGCTGTTACACAGGAACAGGAGGAGGCCATTCAGCCCCTCTCGAGCCTGTCGCACAGGAACAGGAGGAGTCCATTCAGCTCCTCTCGAGCCGATTAAACAGGAACAGGAGGAGGCCATTCAGCCCCTCTTGTGCCTGTAACATAGGAACAGGAGGATGCCCATTTCAACATCTCTCGAGCCTGTTACACTGGAACAGGAGGAGGTCAGTCAGCCCATCTCAAGCCTGTTTAACAGGAACAGGAGGAACCCATTCTGCCCCTCTGGTGCCTGTTACACAAAGAGAGGAAGTGGCCATTCAGCCCTTCTTGACGTAGTTATGCAGGAACAAGAGGAGGCCATTCAGTCCCTCTCGATATAGTTAAAGTGGAACAGGAAGAGGCCATTCAGCCCCTCTCGAGCCTGTTACACAGGACGTGGAGGAGGCCATTCAGCCCCTCTCGAGCCTGTAACATAGGAACAGGAGGAGGCCCCATTCAGCCCCTCTCGAGCCTGTTAAACAGGAACAGGAAGAGGCCATTCAGCCCCTCTCGATCCTGTTACACAGGAACAGGAGGAGGCAATTCATCCCATCTCGAGCCTTTTCCACATGAACAGGAAGAGCCCATTCAGCCCCTCTCGAGCCTGTTACACAGGAACAGGAGGAGGCCATTCAGCCCCTCTCGAGGCTGTTACACAGGAACAGGAAGAGGCAATTCAGCCCCTGTCGAGTCTGTAACACAGGAACAGCTGGAGACCATTCAGCCCTTCTCGCGCCTGTAACACAGGAACAGGAGGAGGCCATTCAGCCCCTCTCGAGCCTGTTACACAGCAACAGGAGGAGGCCATTCAGCCCCTCTCGAGCCTTTTACACAGGAACTGTAGGAGGCCATTCCGCCCCTCTCGAGCGTGTTACACAGGAACAGGAGAAGCCCATTCAGGCCCTCTCGCGTCTGTTACACAGGAACAGGAGGAGGCCATTCTGCCCCGCTCGATCCTGTTACACAGGAATAGGAGGGGGCCATTCAGCCCCTCTTGAGGCTGTTGTACAGGTACAGGAATAGCCCATTCAGCCCCTCTCTAGCCTGTTACACAGGAACAGGAGGAGGCCAATCTGCCCCTCTCGAGGCTGTTACACAGGAACAGGAGGGGGACATTCAGCCCCTCTCGAGCCTTTTACACAGGAACTGGAGTAGGCCATTCAGCCCCTCTCGAGGCAGTTACACAGGAACAGGAGAAGCCCATTCAGCACCTCTCTCGTCTCTTACACAGGAACAGGAGGAGGCCATTCTGCCCCTCTCGATCCTGTTACACAGGAACTGGAGGAGGCCATTCAGCCCCTCTCGAGGCAGTTACACAGGAACAGGAGAAGCCCATTCAGCCCCTCTCGCGTCTGTTACACATGAACAGGAGGAGGCCATTCAGCCCCTTTCGAGTCTGTAACACAGGAACAGGAAGAGTCCATTCAGCCCCTCTCGAGGCTGTTACACAGGAACAGGAGGAGGCCATTCAGCCCCTCTCGAGGCTGTTACACTGGAACTGGAGGAGCCCATTCAGCCCCTTTCGAGGCTGTTACACAGGAACAGGAGGAGGCCATTCAGCCCCTCTCGAGCCTGTCGCACAGGAACAGGAGGAGTCCATTCAGCCCCTCTCGAGCCTGTTACACAGGAACAGGAGGAGGCCTTTCAGCCCCTCTCGAGCATGTTACACAGGAACAGGAAGAGCCCATTCAGCCCCTCTCGAGCGTGTTACACAGGAACAGAAGAGGCCATTCTGTCCCTCTCGATCCTGTTATACAGGAACAGGAGGAGGCAATTCATCCCATCTCGAGCCTGTTAAACATGAAAGGTAGGAGGCCATTCAGTCCGTCTCGATAAAGTTAAAGTGGAACTGGAGGAGGCCATTCAGCCCCTCTCGAGCCTGTTACACAGGAAGTGGAGTTGGCCATTCAGCCCCTCTCGAGCCTGTAACATAGGAACAGGAGGAGGCCCCATTCAGCATCTCTCGAGCCTGTGACACAGGAACAGGAGGAGGCCATTCAGCCGCTCTCGATCCTGTTACACAGGAAGAGGAGGAGGCCATTCAGCCCGTCTCGAGCCTGTAACATAGGAACAGGAAGAGGCCCCATTCAGCCCCTCTCGAGCGTGTTACACAGGAACTGCAGGAGGCCATTCAGCCCCTCTCGAGGCAGTTACACAGGAACAGGAGAAGCCCACTCAGCCCCTCTCGGGCCGGTTACAGATGAACAGGAATAGGCCATTCAGCCCCATTCGAGTCTGTAACACAGTAACTGGAAGAGGCCATTCAGCCCCTCTCAGGCCTGTTACAGAGGACCAGGAGCTGTCCATTCAGCCCCTCTTGAGCCTGTTGCACAGGTACAGGAATAGCCCATTCAGCCCCTCTCGAGCCTGTTACACAGGAACAGGAGGAGCCCATTCAGCCCCTGTCGAGTCTGTAAAACAGGAACAGGAAGAGGCCATTCAGCCCCTTTCGAGGCTGTTACACAGGAACAGGAGGAGGCCATTCAGCCCCTGTCGAGTCTGTAACACAGGAACAGGAAGAGGCCATTCAGCCCCTGTCGAGTCTGTAACACAGGAACAGGAAGAGGCCATTCAGCACCTCTCGCGTCTGTTACACAGGTACAGGAGGCCATTCAGCCCGTCGAGTCTGTAACACAGGAACAGGAGGAGGCCATTTAGCCCCTCTCGAGGCTGTTACACAAGAACAGGAAGAGGCCATTCAGCCCCTTTCGAGCCTGTTACACAGGAACAGGAGGAGGCCATTCAGCCCCACTCGCGCCTGTTACACAGGAACAGGAGGAGGCCATTCAGCCCCTCTCGAGGCAGTTACAGAGGAACAGGAGAAGTCCATTCAGGCCCTCTCGCGTCTGTTACAGAGGAACAGCAGGTGGCCTTTCTGCCCCTATCGAGCCTGTTACACAGGAACAGGAGGACGCCATTCAGCCCCTCTTGAGGCTGTTACACAGGAACAGGAAGAGACAATTCAGCCCCTGTCGAGTCTGTAACACAGGAACAGCTGGAGACCATTCAGCCCTTCTCGCGCCTGTAACACAGGAACAGTAGGAGGCCATTCAGCCCCTCTCGAGCCTGTTACACAGCAACAGGAGGAGGCCATTCAGCCCCTCTCGAGCCTTTTACACAGGAACTGTAGGAGGCCATTCCGCCCCTCTCGAGGCAGTTACACAGGAACAGGAGAAGCCCATTCAGGCCCTCTCGCGTCTGTTACACAGGAACAGGAGGAGGCCATTCTGCCCCGCTCGATCCTGTTACACAGGAATAGGAGGGGGCCATTCAGCCCCTCTTGAGGCTGTTGTACAGGTACAGGAATAGCCCATTCAGCCCCTCTCGAGCCTGTTACACACGAACAGGAGGAGGCCAATCTGCCCCTCTCGAGGCTGTTACACAGGAACAGGAGGGGGACATTCAGCCCCTCTCGAGCCTTTTACACAGGAACTGGAGTAGGCCATTCAGCCCCTCTCGAGGCAGTTACACAGGAACAGGAGAAGCCCATTCAGCACCTCTCTCGCCTCTTACACAGGAACAGGAGGAGGCCATTCTGCCCCTCTCGATCCTGTTACACAGGAACTGGAGGAGGCCATTCAGCCCCTCTCGAGGCAGTTACACAGGAACAGGAGAAGCCCATTCAGCCCCTCTCGCGTCTGTTACACATGAACAGGAGGAGGCCATTCAGCCCCTCTCGAGTCTGTAACACAGGAACAGGAAGAGTCCATTCAGCCCCTCTCGAGGCTGTTACACTGGAACTGGAGGAGCCCATTCAGCTCCTTTCGAGGCTGTTACACAGGAACAGGAGGAGGCCATTCAGCCCCTCTCGAGCCTGTCGCACAGGAACAGGAGGAGTCCATTCAGCTCCTCTCGAGCCGATTAAACAGGAACAGGAGGAGGCCATTCAGCCCCTCTTGTGCCTGTAACATAGGAACAGGAGGATGCCCATTTCAGCCTCTCTCGAGCCTGTTCCACTGGAACAGGAGGAGGTCAGTCAGCCCATCTCAAGCCTGTTTAACAGGAACAGGAGGAACCCATTCTGCCCCTCTGGTGCCTGTTACACAAAGAGAGGAAGTGGCCATTCAGCCCTTCTTGATGTAGTTATGCAGGAACAAGAGGAGGCCATTCAGTCCCTCTCGATATAGTTAAAGTGGAACAGGAAGAGGCCATTCAGCCCCTCTCGAGCCTGTTACACAAGACGTGGAGGAGGCCATTCAGCCCCTCTCGAGCCTGTAACATAGGAACAGGAGGAGGCCCCATTCAGCCCCTCTCGAGCCTGTTAAACAGGAACAGGAAGAGGCCATTCAGCCCCTCTCGATCCTGTTACACAGGAACAGGAGGAGGCAATTCATCCCATCTCGAGCCTTTTCCACATGAACAGGAGGAGGCCATTCAGCCCCTCTAGAGTCTGTTACAGAGGAACAGGTGGAGGCCATTCAGCCCTTTTAGACCCTGTTACACAACAGCAGGAGGAGGCCATTCAGCCCCTCTCGAGCCTGTTACACAGGAAGAGGAGGAGGCCATTCAGCCCGTCTCGAGCCTGTAACATAGGAACAGGAGGAGGCCCCATTCAGCCCCTCTCGAGCCTGTTACACAGGAACAGGAGGAGGCCTTTCAGCCCCTCTCGAGCATGTTACACAGGAACAGGAAGAGCCCATTCAGCCCCTCTCGAGCGTGTTACACAGGAACAGAAGAGGCCATTCTGTCCCTCTCGATCCTGTTGTACAGGAACAGGAGGAGGCAATTCATCCCATCTCGAGCCTGTTAAACATGAAAGGTAGGAGGCCATTCAGCCACTCGAGAGTATGTTACAGAGGAACATGTGGAGGCCATTCAGCCCATTTAGAGCCTGTTACACATGAACAGGAGAAGGCCACTCATCCCCTCTCGAGCCTGTTAAACATGAACAGGAGGAGGCCATTCAGCCCCTCTCGAGCCTGTTACACAGGAACAGGAGGAGGCCATTCAGCCCCTCTCGAGCCTGTTACACAGGAACAGGAGGAGCCCATTCAGCCCGTCTCGAGTCTGCTACACAGGAACAGGAGGAGCCAATTCAGCCTCTCTCGAGCCTGTTACACAGGAACAGGAGGAGGCCATTCAGCCCCTCTCGAGCCTGTTACACAGGAACAGGAGAAGCCCATTCAGCCCCTCTCGTGTCTGTTACACATGAACAGGAGGAGGCCATTCAGCCCCTTTCGAGTCTGTAACACAGGAACAGGAAGAGGTCATTCAGCCCATCTCGAGGCTGTTACACAGGAACAGGAGGAGTCCATTCAGTCCCTCTCGAGGCTGTTACACAGGAACAGGAGGAGACCTTTCAGCCCCTTTCGAAACTGTTACACATGAACAGGAAGAGGCCATTCAGCCCCTCTCGAGCCTGTGACAGAGGAACAGGAGGAGGCCATTCAGCCCCTCTCGAGCCAATTTCACAGGAACAGGAGGAGGCCATTCAGCCCCTCTCCAGCCTGTTAAACGGGAACAGGAAGAGGCCATTCAGCCCCTCTCGAGGATGTTACACAGGAACAGGAGGAGGCCATTCAGCCCCTCTCGAGGCTGTTACACAGTAACTGGAAGAGGCCAATCAGCCCCTCTCAGGCCTGTTACAGAGGACCAGGAGCTGTCCATTCAGCCCCTCTTGAGCCTGTTGCACAGGTACAGGAATAGCCCATTCAGCCCCTCTCGAGTCTGTTACACAGGAACAGGAGGAAGCCATTCAGCCCCTCTCGAGCCTGTTACACAGGAACAGGAGGAGGCCATTCTGCCCCTCTCGATCCAGTTACACAGGAACAGGAGGGGGCCATTCAGCCCCTCTTGAGCCTGTTGCACAGGTACAGGAATAGCCCATTCAGCCCCTCTCGAGCCAGTTACACAGGAACAGGAAGAGGCCATTCTGCCCCTCTCAAGGCTGTTACACAGGAACAGGAGGGGGACATTCAGCCCCTCTCGAGCCTTTTACACAGGAACTGGAGTAGGCCATTCAGCCCCTCTCGAGGCAGTTACACAGGAACAGGAGGAGGCCATTCAGCCCCTGTCGAGTCTGTAAAACAGGAACAGGAAGAGGCCATTCAGCCCCTTTCGAGGCTGTTACACAGGAACAGGAGGAGGCCATTCAGCCCCTCTCGAGGCTGTTACACAGGAACAGGAAGAGGCCATTCAGCCCCTGTCGAGTCTGTAACACAGGAACAGGAAGAGGCCATTCAGCCCCTCTCGAGCCTGTTACACAAGACGTGGAGGAGGCCATTCAGCCCCTCTCGAGCCTGTAACATAGGAACAGGAGGAGGCCCCATTTAACCCCTCTCGAGCCTGTTAAACAGGAACAGGAAGAGGCCATTCAGCCCCTCTCGATCCTGTTACACAGGAACAGGAGGAGGCAATTCATCCCATCTCGAGCCTTTTCCACATGAACAGGAGGAGGCCATTCAGCCCCTCTCGAGTCTGTTACAGAGGAACAGGTGGAGGCCATTCAGCCCTTTTAGACCCTGTTACACAACAGCAGGAGGAGGCCATTCAGCCCCTCTCGAGCCTGTTACACAGGAAGAGGAGGAGGCCATTCAGCCCGTCTCGAGCCTGTAACATAGGAACAGGAGGAGGCCCCATTCAGCCCCTATTGAGCCTGTTACACAGGAACAGGAGGAGGCCTTTCAGCCCCTCTCGAGCATGTTACACAGGAACAGGAAGAGCCCATTCAGCCCCTCTCGAGCGTGTTACACAGGAACAGAAGAGGCCATTCTGTCCCTCTCGATCCTGTTGTACAGGAACAGGAGGAGGCAATTCATCCCATCTCGAGCCTGTTAAACATGAAAGGTAGGAGGCCATTCAGCCACTCGAGAGTATGTTACAGAGGAACATGTGGAGGCCATTCAGCCCATTTAGAGCCTGTTACACATGAACAGGAGAAGGCCACTCATCCCCTCTCGAGCCTGTTAAACATGAACAGGAGGAGGCCATTCAGCCCCTCTCGAGCCTGTTACACAGGAACAGGAGGAGGCCATTCAGCCCCTCTCGAGCCTGTTACACAGGAACAGGAGGAGCCCATTCAGCCCGTCTCGAGTCTGCTACACAGGAACAGGAGGAGCCAATTCAGCCTCTCTCGAGCCTGTTACACAGGAACAGGAGGAGGCCATTCAGCCCCTCTCGAGCCTGTTACACAGGAACAGGAGAAGCCCATTCAGCCCCTCTCGTGTCTGTTACACATGAACAGGAGGAGGCCATTCAGCCCCTTTCGAGTCTGTAACACAGGAACAGGAAGAGGCCATTCAGCCCCTCTCGAGGCTGTTACACAGGAACAGGAGGAGTCCATTCAGTCCCTCTCGAGGCTGTTACACAGGAACAGGAGGAGACCTTTCAGCCCCTTTCGAAACTGTTACACATGAACAGGAAGAGGCCATTCAGCCCCTCTCGAGCCTGTGACAGAGGAACAGGAGGAGGCCATTCAGCCCCTCTCGAGCCAATTTCACAGGAACAGGAGGAGGCCATTCAGCCCCTCTCCAGCCTGTTAAACGGGAACAGGAAGAGGCCATTCAGCCCCTCTCGAGGATGTTACACAGGAACAGGAGGAGGCCATTCAGCCCCTCTCGAGGCTGTTACACAGTAACTGGAAGAGGCCAATCAGCCCCTCTCAGGCCTGTTACAGAGGACCAGGAGCTGTCCATTCAGCCCCTCTTGAGCCTGTTGCACAGGTACAGGAATAGCCCATTCAGCCCCTCTCGAGTCTGTTACACAGGAACAGGAGGAAGCCATTCAGCCCCTCTCGAGCCTGTTACACAGGAACAGGAGGAGGCCATTCTGCCCCTCTCGATCCAGTTACACAGGAACAGGAGGGGGCCATTCAGCCCCTCTTGAGCCTGTTGCACAGGTACAGGAATAGCCCATTCAGCCCCTCTCGAGCCAGTTACACAGGAACAGGAAGAGGCCATTCTGCCCCTCTCAAGGCTGTTACACAGGAACAGGAGGGGGACATTCAGCCCCTCTCGAGCCTTTTACACAGGAACTGGAGTAGGCCATTCAGCCCCTCTCGAGGCAGTTACACAGGAACAGGAGGAGGCCATTCAGCCCCTGTCGAGTCTGTAAAACAGGAACAGGAAGAGGCCATTCAGCCCCTTTCGAGGCTGTTACACAGGAACAGGAGGAGGCCATTCAGCCCCTCTCGAGGCTGTTACACAGGAACAGGAAGAGGCCATTCAGCCCCTGTCGAGTCTGTAACACAGGAACAGGAAGAGGCCATTCAGCCCCTCTCGCGTCTGTTACACAGGTACAGGAGGAGGCCATTCTGCCCATCGAGTCTATTACACAGGAACAGGAGGAGGCCATTTAGCCCCTCTCGAGGCTGTTACACAAGAACAGGAGGAGCCCATTCAGCGCATTTCGAGTCTGTACACAGGTTCAGGAGGAGCCCATTCAGCCCCTCTCGAGCCTTTTACTCAGGAACAGGAGGAGGCCATTCAGTCCATCTCGAGCCTTTTACTCAGGAACAGGAGGAGGCCATTCAGCCAGTCTCGAGTCTGTAACACAGGAACAGGAGGAGGCCATTCAGCCAGTCTCGAGTCTGTAACACAGGAACAGGAAGAGGCCATTCATCCCCTTTCGAGGCTGTTACACAGGAACAGGAAGAGGCCATTCAGCCCCTCTCGAGCAGGTTTCACATTAACAGGAGGAGGCAATTCAGCCCCTATTGAGCCTTTTACACAGGAACAGTAGGAATCCATTCAGCCCCTCTCGATCCTGTTACACAGGAACAGGAGTGGGCCATTCAGACAATCTCGGGCCTGTTACACATGAACAGGAATAGGCCATTCAGCCCCATTCGAGGCTGTAACACAGGAACAGGAAGAGGCCATTCAGCCCCTCTCGAGGCTGTTACACAGTAACTGGAAGAGGCCAATCAGCCCCTCTCAGGCCTGTTACAGAGGACCAGGAGCTGTCCATTCAGCCCCTCTTGAGCCTGTTGCACATGTACAGGAATAGCCCATTCAGCCCCTCTCGAGCCTGTTACACAGGAACAGGAGGAGGCCATTCTGCCCCTCTCGATCCTGTTACACAGGAACAGGAGGGGGCCATTCAGCCCCTCTTGAGCCTGTTGCACAGGAACAGGAGGAGGCCATTCTGCCCCTCTCGAGCCTGTTACACAGGAACAGGAGGGGGACATACAGCCCGTCTCGAGCCTTTTACACAGGAACTGGATGTGGCCATTCAGCCCCTCTCGAGGCAGTTACACAGGAACAGGAGGAGGCCATTCAGCCCCTGTCGAGTCTGTAAAACAGGAACAGGAAGAGGCCATTCAGCCCCTTTCGAGGCTGTTACACAGGAACAGGAGGAGGCCATACAGCCCCTCTCGAGGCTGTTACACAGGAACAGGAAGAGGCCATTCAGCCCCTGTCGAGTCTGTAACACAGGAACAGGAAGAGGCCATTCAGCACCTCTCGCGTCTGTTACACAGGTATAGGAGGAGGCCATTCAGCCCGTCGAGGCTGTTACACAGGAACAGGAGGAGGCCATTCAGCCCCACTCGCGCCTGTTACACAGGAACAGGAAGAAGCCATTCAGCCCCTCTCGAGCCTTTTACACAGGAACTGGAGGAGGCCATTCAGCCCCTCTCGAGGCAGTTACACAGGAACAGGAGGAGTCCATTCAGGCCCTCTCGCGTCTGTTACACAGGAACAGCAGGTGGCCTTTCTGCCCCTATCGAGCCTGTTACACAGGAACAGGAGGAGGCCATTCAGCCCCTCTCGAGGCTGTTACACAGGAACAGGAAGAGGCAATTCAGCCCCTGTCGAGTCTGTAACACAGGAACAGCTGGAGACCATTCAGCCCCTCTCGCGCCTGTAACACAGGAACAGGAGGAGGCCATTCAGACCCTCTCGAGCCTGTTACACAGCAACAGGAGGAGGCCATTCAGCCCCTCTCGAGCCTGTTACACAGGAACAGGAGGAGGCCATTCAGCCCATCTCGAGCCTGTCGCACAGGAACAGGAGGAGTCCATTCAGCTCCTCTCGAGCCGATTAAACAGGAACAGGAGGAGGCCATTCAGCCCCTCTTGTGCCTGTAACATAGGAACAGGAGGATGCCCATTTCAGCCTCTCTCGAGCCTGTTACACTGGAACAGGAGGAGGTCAGTCAGCCCATCTTAAGCATGTTAAACAGGAACAGGTGGAACCCATTCTGCCCCTCTGGTGCCTGTTACACAAAGAGAGGAGGAGGCCATTCAGCCCTTCTTGACGTAGTTATACAGGAACAAGAGGAGGCCATTCAGTCCCTCTCGATATAGTTAAAGTGGAACAGGAGGAGGCCATTCAGCCCCTCTCGAGCCTGTTACACAGGAAGTGGAGGAGGGGGAAATTCAGCCCCTCTCGAGCCTTTTACACAGGAACTGGAGTAGGCCATTCAGCATCTCTCGAGGCAGTTACACAGGAACAGGAAGAGGCCATTCAGCCCCTGTCGAGTCTGTAACACAGGAACAGGAAGAGGCCATTCAGCCCCTCTCGCGTCTGTTACACACGAACAGGAGGAGGCCATTCAGCCCGTCGAGTCTGTAACACAGGAACAGGTGGAGGCCATTTAGCCCCTCTCGAGGCTGTTACACAAGAACAGGAAGAGGCCATTCAGGCCCTCTCGCGTCTGTTACACAGGAACAGGAGGAGGCCATTCTGCCCCTCTCGATCCTGTTACACAGGAATAGGAGGGGGCCATTCAGCTCCTCTTGAGGCTGTTGTACAGGTACAGGAATAGCCCATTCAGCCCCTCTCGAGCCTGTTACACAGGAACAGGAGGAGGCCATTCTGCCCCTCTCGAGGCTGTTACACAGGAACAGGAGGTGGACATTCAGCCCCTCTCGAGCCTTTTACACTGGAACTGGAGTAGGCCATTCAGACCCTCTTGAGGCAGTTACACAGGAACAGGAGAAGCCCATTCAGCCCCTCTCTCGTCTCTTACACAGGAACAGGAGGAGGCCATTCAGCCCCTGTCGAGTCTGTAACACAGGAACAGGAGGAGGCCATTCAGCCCCTCTCGTGCCTGTTACACAGGAACAGGAGGAGGCCATTCAGCCCCTCTCGAGGCTGTTACACAGGAACAGGAGAGGCCATTCAGCCCCTGTCGAGTCTGTAACACAGGAACAGCTGGAGGCCATTCAGCCCCTCTCGCGCCTGTTACACAGGAACAGGAGGAGGCCATTCAGCCCCTCTCGAGCCTGTTACGTAGGAACAGGAGGAGGCCCATTCAGGTCCTCTGGAGTCTGTTGCACAGGAACAGGAGGAGGCCATTCAGCCCCTCTCGAGCCTGTTACATTGGAACAGGAAGAGGCCATTCAACCCATCTCAAGCCTGTTAAAGAGGAACAGGAGGAACCCATTCTGCCCCTCTGGTGCCTGTTACACAAAGAGAGGAGGAGGCCATTCAGCCCTTCTTGACGTAGTTATACAGGAAAAAGAGGAGGCCATTCAGTCCCTATCGATACAGTTAATGTGGAACAGGAGGAGGCCATTCAGCCCCTCTCGAGCCTGTTACACAGGAAGTGGAGGAGGCCATTCAGCCCCTCTCGAGCCTGTAACATAGGAACAGGAGGTGGCCCCATTCAGCCCCTCTCGAGCCTGAGACACAGAACAGGAAGAGGCCCCATTCAGCCCCTCTCGATCCTGTTACATTGGAAGAGGAGGAGGCCATTCAGCCCGTCTCGAGCCTGTAACATAGGAACAGGAAGAGGCCCCAGTCAGCCCCTCTCGAGCGTGTTACACAGGAACTGGAGGAGGCCATTCAGCCCCTCTCGAGGCAGTTACACAGGAACAGGAGAAGCCCATTCAGCCCCTCTCGCGTCTGTTACACATGAACAGGAGGAGGCCATTCAGCCCCTCTCGAGCCTGTTACACAGGAACAGGAGGAGGCCATTCAGCCCCTCTCGATCCTGTTACACAGGAACAGGAGTAGGCCATTCAGACCCTCTCGGCCTGTTACACATGAACAGGAATAGCCATTCAGACCCATTCGAGTCTGTTACACAGTAACTGGAAGAGGCCATGCAGCCCCTCTCAGGCCTGTTACAGAGGACCAGGAGCTGTCCATTCAGCCCCTCTTGAGCCTGTTGCACAGGTACAGGAATAGCCCATTCAGCCCCTCTCGAGCCTGTTACACAGGAACAGGAGCAGCCCATTCAGCCCCTCTCGATCCTGTCACACAGGAACAGGAGGGGGCCATTCAGCCCCTCTTGAGCCTGTTGCACAGGTACAGGAATAGCGCATTCAGCCCCTCTCGAGCCTGTTACACAGGAACATGAGGAGGCCATTCTGCCCCTCTCGAGCATGTTACAAAGGAACAGGTAGGGGACATTCAGCCCCTCTCGAGCCTGTTACACAGGAACAGGAGGGGGACATTCAGCCACTCTCGAGCCTTTTACACAGGAACTGGAGTAGGCCATTCAGCCCCTCTCGAGGCAGTTACACAGGAACAGGAAGAGGCCATTCAGCCCCTCTCGAGGCTGTTACACTGGAACAGGAGGAATTCATTCAGCCCCTCTCGAGGCTGTTACACAGGAACAGGAAGAGGCCATTCAGCCCTTGTCGAGTCTGTAACACAGGAACAGCTGGAGACCATTCAGCCCCTCTCGTGCCTGTTACACAGGAACAGGAGGAGGCCATTCAGCCCCTCTCGAGCCTGTTACACAGGAACAGGAGGAGGCCATTCAGCCCCTCTCGAGGCTGTTACACAGGAACAGGAGAGGCCATTCAGCCCCAGTCGAGTCTGTAACACAGGAACAGAAGGAGGCCATTCAGCCCCTCTCGCGCCTGTTACACAGGAACAGGAGGAGGCCATTCAGCCCCTCTCGAGCCTGTTACATTGGAACAGGAAGAGGCCATTCAACCCATCTCAAGCCTGTTAAGAGGAACAGGAGGAACCCATTCTGCCCCTCTGGTGCCTGTTACACAAAGAGAGGAGGAGGCCATTCAGCCCTTCTTGACGTAGTTATACAGGAAAAAGAGGAGGCCATTCAGTCCCTCTCGATACAGTTAATGTGGAACGGGAGGCGGCCATTCAGCCCCTCTCGAGCCGGTTACACAGGAAGTGGAGGAGACCATTCAGCCCCTCTCGAGCCTGTAACGTAGGAACAGGAGGAGGCCCCATTCAGCCCCTCTCGAGCCTGAGACACAGGAACAGGAAGAGGCCCCATTCAGCCCCTCTCGATCCTGTTACATTGGAAGAGGAGGAGGCCATTCAGCCCGTCTCGAGCCTGTAACATAGGAACAGGAAGAGGCCCCATTCAGCCCCTCTCGAGCGTGTTACACAGGAACTGGAGGAGGCCATTCAGCCCCTCTCGAGGCAGTTACACAGGAACAGGAGAAGCCCCATTCAGCTCCTCTCGCGTCTGTTACACATGAACAGAAGGAGGCCATTCAGCCCCTTTCGAGTCTGTAACACAGGAACAGGAAGAGTCCATTCAGCCCCTCTCGAGGCTGTTACACAGGAACTGGAGGAACCCATTCAGCCCCTTTCGAGTCTGTTACACAGGAACAGGAAAAGGCCATTCAGCCCCTCTCGAGCCTGTTACACAGGAACAGGAGGAGGCCATTCAGCCCCTCTCGATCCTGTTACACAGGAA
Organism: Isurus oxyrinchus; assembly: GCA_026770705.1. Lineage (NCBI taxonomy): Eukaryota > Metazoa > Chordata > Chondrichthyes > Lamniformes > Lamnidae > Isurus > Isurus oxyrinchus. The sequence goes on from JANJGN010002124.1 coordinate 18,563, forward strand.
CAGGAGTAGGCCATTCAGACCCTCTCGGGCCTGTTACACATGAACAGGAATAGCCATTCAGACCCATTCGAGTCTGTAACACAGTAACTGGAAGAGGCCATGCAGCCCCTCTCAGGCCTGTTACAGAGGACCAGGAGCAGTCCATTCAGCCCCTCTTGAGCCTGTTGCACAGGTACAGGAATAGCCCATTCAATCCCTCTCGAGCCTGTTACACAGGAACAGGAGCAGCCCATTCTGCCCCTCTCGATCCTGTCACACAGGAACAGGAGGGGGCCATTCAGCCCCTCTTGAGCCTGTTGCACAGGTACAGGAATAGCGCATTCAGCCCCTCTCGAGCCTGTTACACAGGAACAGGAGGAGGCCATTCTGCCCCTCTCGAGCATGTTACACAGGAACAGGTAGGGGACATTCAGCCCCTCTCGAGCCTGTTACACAGGAACAGGAGGGGGACATTCAGCCACTCTCGAGCCTGTTACACAGGAACAGGAAGAGGCCATTCAGCCCCTCTAGAGGCAGTTACACAGGAACAGGAAGAGGCCATTCAGCCCCTCTCGAGGCTGTTACACAGGAACAGGAGGAGTTCATTCAGCCCCTCTCGAGGCTGTTACACAGGAACAGGAAGAGGCCATTCAGCCCCTGTCGAGTCTGTAACACAGGAACAGCTGGAGACCATTCAGCCCCTCTCGCGCCTGTTACACAGGAACAGGAGGAGGCCATTCAGCCCCTCTCGAGCCTGTTACACAGCAACAGGAGGAGGCCATTCAGCCCCTCTCGAGCCTGTTACACAGGAACAGGAGGAGGCCATTCAGCCCCTCTTGAGCCTGTCGCACAGGAACAGGAGGAGTCCATTCAGCTCCTCTCGAGCCGATGAAACAGGAACAGGAGGAGGCCATTCAGCCCCTCTTGTGCCTGTAACATAGGAACAGGAGGATGCCCATTTCAGCCTCTCTCGAGCCTGTTACACAAAGAGAGGAGGAGGCCATTCAGCCCTTCTTGACGTAGTTATACAGGAACAAGAGGAGGCCATTCAGTCCCTCTCGATATAGTTAATGTGGAACAGGAGGAGGCCATTCAGCCCCTCTCGAGCCTATTACACAGGAACAGGAGGAGGCAATTCATCCCATCTCGAGCCTTTTCCACATGAACAGAAGGAGGCCATTTAGCCCCTCTAGAGTCTGTTACAGAGGAACAGGTGGAGGCCATTCAGCCCATTTAGATCCTGTTACACAACAGCAGGAGGAGGCCATTCAGCCCCTCTCGAGCCTGTTACACAGGAAGAGGAGGAGGCCATTCAGCCCGTCTCGAGCCTGTAACATAGGAACAGGAGGAGGCCCCATTCAGCCCCTCTCGAGCGAGTTACACAGGAAGAGGAGGAGGCCATTCAGCCCCTCTCGAGCCTGTTACACAGGAACAGGAGGAACCCATTCAGCCCCTCTCGAGCCTGTTACACAGGAACAGGAGGAGGCCTTTCAGCCCCTCTCGAGCAGGTTTCACATTAACAGGAGGAGGCAATTCAGCCCCTATTGAGCCTTTTACACAGGAACAGTAGGAGTCCATTCAGCCCCTCTCGATCCTGTTACACAGGAACAGGAGTGGGCCATTCAGACACTCTCGGGCCTGTTAAACATGAACAGGAGTAGGCATTTCAGCTTCATTCGAGGCTGTAACACAGGAACAGGAAGAGGCCATTCAGCCCCTCTCGAGGCTGTTACACAGTAACTGGAAGATGCCATTCAGCCCCTCTCAGGCCTGTTACAGAGGACCAGGAGCTGTCCAATCAGCCCCTCTTGAGCCTGTTACACAGGTACAGGAATAGCCCATTCAGCCCCTCTCGAGCCTGTTACACAGGAACAGGAGGACGCCATTCTGCCCCTCTTGATCCTGTTACACAGGAACAGGAGAGGGCCATTCAGCCCCTCTTGAGCCTGTTGCACAGGTACAGGAATAGCCCATTCAGCCCCTCTCGAGTCTGTAAAACAGGAACAGGAAGAGGCCATTCCGCCCCCCACGAGGCTGTTACACAGGAACAGGAGGAGGCCATTCAGCCCCTCTCGAGCCTGTTACACAGGAACAGGAGGCCCCATTCTGCCCCTCTTGATCCTGTTACACAGGAACAGGAAGAGGCCATTCAGCCCCTCTCGTGCCTGTTACACAGGAACAGGAGGAGGCCATTCAGCCCCTCTCGAGGCTGTTTCACAGGAACAGGAAGAGGCCATTCAGCCCCTGTCGAGTCTGTAACACAGGAACAGCTGGAGACCATTCAGCCCCTCTCGCGCCTGTTACACAGGAACAGGAGGAGGCCATTCAGCCCCTCTCGAGCCTGTTACACAGCAACAGGAGGAGGCCATTCAGCCCCTCTCAAGCCTGTTACACAGGAACAGGAGGAGGCCATTCAGCCCCTCTCGAGCCTGTCGCACAGGAACAGGAGGAGTCCATTCAGCTCCTATCGAGCCGATTAAACAGGAACAGGAGGAGGCCATTCAGCCCCTCTTGTGCCTGTAACATAGGAACAAGAGGATGCCCATTTCAGCCTCTCTCGAGCCTGTTACACTGGAACAGGAGTAGGTCAGTCAGCCCATCTCAAGCCTGTTAAACAGGAACAGGAGGAACCAATTCTGCCCCTCTGGTGCCTGTTACACAAGGAGAGGAAGAGGCCATTCAGCCCTTCTTGACGTAGTTATACAGGAACAAGAGGACGCAGTTCAGTCCCTCTCGATATCGTTAAAGTGCAACAGGAAGAGGCCATTCAGCCCCTCTCGAGCATGTTACACAGGAACAGGAAGAGCCCATTCAGCCCCTCTCGAGCGTGTTACACAGGAACAGAAGAGGCCATTCTGTCCCTCTCGATCCTGTTGTACAGGAACAGGAGGAGGCAATTCATCCCATCTCGAGCCTGTTAAACATGAAAGGTAGGAGGCCATTCAGCCACTCGAGAGTATGTTACAGAGGAACATGTGGAGGCCATTCAGCCCATTTAGAGCCTGTTACACATGAACAGGAGAAGGCCACTCATCCCCTCTCGAGCCTGTTAAACATGAACAGGAGGAGGCCATTCAGCCCCTCTCGAGCCTGTTACACAGGAACAGGAGGAGGCCATTCAGCCCCTCTCGAGCCTGTTACACAGGAACAGGAGGAGCCCATTCAGCCCGTCTCGAGTCTGCTACACAGGAACAGGAGGAGCCAATTCAGCCTCTCTCGAGCCTGTTACACAGGAACAGGAGGAGGCCATTCAGCCCCTCTCGAGCCTGTTACACAGGAACAGGAGAAGCCCATTCAGCCCCTCTCGTGTCTGTTACACATGAACAGGAGGAGGCCATTCAGCCCCTTTCGAGTCTGTAACACAGGAACAGGAAGAGGTCATTCAGCCCATCTCGAGGCTGTTACACAGGAACAGGAGGAGTCCATTCAGTCCCTCTCGAGGCTGTTACACAGGAACAGGAGGAGACCTTTCAGCCCCTTTCGAAACTGTTACACATGAACAGGAAGAGGCCATTCAGCCCCTCTCGAGCCTGTGACAGAGGAACAGGAGGAGGCCATTCAGCCCCTCTCGAGCCAATTTCACAGGAACAGGAGGAGGCCATTCAGCCCCTCTCCAGCCTGTTAAACGGGAACAGGAAGAGGCCATTCAGCCCCTCTCGAGGATGTTACACAGGAACAGGAGGAGGCCATTCAGCCCCTCTCGAGGCTGTTACACAGTAACTGGAAGAGGCCAATCAGCCCCTCTCAGGCCTGTTACAGAGGACCAGGAGCTGTCCATTCAGCCCCTCTTGAGCCTGTTGCACAGGTACAGGAATAGCCCATTCAGCCCCTCTCGAGTCTGTTACACAGGAACAGGAGGAAGCCATTCAGCCCCTCTCGAGCCTGTTACACAGGAACAGGAGGAGGCCATTCTGCCCCTCTCGATCCAGTTACACAGGAACAGGAGGGGGCCATTCAGCCCCTCTTGAGCCTGTTGCACAGGTACAGGAATAGCCCATTCAGCCCCTCTCGAGCCAGTTACACAGGAACAGGAAGAGGCCATTCTGCCCCTCTCAAGGCTGTTACACAGGAACAGGAGGGGGACATTCAGCCCCTCTCGAGCCTTTTACACAGGAACTGGAGTAGGCCATTCAGCCCCTCTCGAGGCAGTTACACAGGAACAGGAGGAGGCCATTCAGCCCCTGTCGAGTCTGTAAAACAGGAACAGGAAGAGGCCATTCAGCCCCTTTCGAGGCTGTTACACAGGAACAGGAGGAGGCCACTCAGCCCCTCTCGAGGCTGTTACACAGGAACAGGAAGAGGCCATTCAGCCCCTGTCGAGTCTGTAACACAGGAACAGGAAGAGGCCATTCAGCCCCTCTCGAGCCTGTTACACAAGACGTGGAGGAGGCCATTCAGCCCCTCTCGAGCCTGTAACATAGGAACAGGAGGAGGCCCCATTTAACCCCTCTCGAGCCTGTTAAACAGGAACAGGAAGAGGCCATTCAGCCCCTCTCGATCCTGTTACACAGGAACAGGAGGAGGCAATTCATCCCATCTCGAGCCTTTTCCACATGAACAGGAGGAGGCCATTCAGCCCCTCTCGAGTCTGTTACAGAGGAACAGGTGGAGGCCATTCAGCCCTTTTAGACCCTGTTACACAACAGCAGGAGGAGGCCATTCAGCCCCTCTCGAGCCTGTTACACAGGAAGAGGAGGAGGCCATTCAGCCCGTCTCGAGCCTGTAACATAGGAACAGGAGGAGGCCCCATTCAGCCCCTCTCGAGCCTGTTACACAGGAACAGGAGGAGGCCTTTCAGCCCCTCTCGAGCATGTTACACAGGAACAGGAAGAGCCCATTCAGCCCCTCTCGAGCGTGTTACACAGGAACAGAAGAGGCCATTCTGTCCCTCTCGATCCTGTTGTACAGGAACAGGAGGAGGCAATTCATCCCATCTCGAGCCTGTTAAACATGAAAGGTAGGAGGCCATTCAGCCACTCGAGAGTATGTTACAGAGGAACATGTGGAGGCCATTCAGCCCATTTAGAGCCTGTTACACATGAACAGGAGAAGGCCACTCATCCCCTCTCGAGCCTGTTAAACATGAACAGGAGGAGGCCATTCAGCCCCTCTCGAGCCTGTTACACAGGAACAGGAGGAGGCCATTCAGCCCCTCTCGAGCCTGTTACACAGGAACAGGAGGAGCCCATTCAGCCCGTCTCGAGTCTGCTACACAGGAACAGGAGGAGCCAATTCAGCCTCTCTCGAGCCTGTTACACAGGAACAGGAGGAGGCCATTCAGCCCCTCTCGAGCCTGTTACACAGGAACAGGAGAAGCCCATTCAGCCCCTCTCGTGTCTGTTACACATGAACAGGAGGAGGCCATTCAGCCCCTTTCGAGTCTGTAACACAGGAACAGGAAGAGGCCATTCAGCCCCTCTCGAGGCTGTTACACAGGAACAGGAGGAGTCCATTCAGTCCCTCTCGAGGCTGTTACACAGGAACAGGAGGAGACCTTTCAGCCCCTTTCGAAACTGTTACACAGGAACAGGAAGAGGCCATTCAGCCGCTCTCGATCCTGTTACACAGGAACAGGAGGAGGCAATTCATCCCATCTCGAGCCTGTTCCACATGAACAGGAGGAGGCCATTCAGTCCCTCTAGAGTCTGTTACAGAGGAACAGGTGGAGGCCATTCAGCCCATTTAGACCCTGTTACACAACAACAGGTGGAGGCCATTCAGCCCCTCTCGAGGCTGTTACACAGTAACTGGAAGAGGCCAATCAGCCCCTCTCAGGCCTGTTACAGAGGACCAGGAGCTGTCCATTCAGCCCCTCTTGAGCCTGTTGCACAGGTACAGGAATAGCCCATTCAGCCCCTCTCGAGTCTGTTACACAGGAACAGGAGGAAGCCATTCAGCCCCTCTCGAGCCTGTTACACAGGAACAGGAGGAGGCCATTCTGCCCCTCTCGATCCAGTTACACAGGAACAGGAGGGGGCCATTCAGCCCCTCTTGAGCCTGTTGCACAGGTACAGGAATAGCCCATTCAGCCCCTCTCGAGCCAGTTACACAGGAACAGGAAGAGGCCATTCTGCCCCTCTCAAGGCTGTTACACAGGAACAGGAGGGGGACATTCAGCCCCTCTCGAGCCTTTTACACAGGAACTGGAGTAGGCCATTCAGCCCCTCTCGAGGCAGTTACACAGGAACAGGAGGAGGCCATTCAGCCCCTGTCGAGTCTGTAAAACAGGAACAGGAAGAGGCCATTCAGCCCCTTTCGAGGCTGTTACACAGGAACAGGAGGAGGCCATTCAGCCCCTCTCGAGGCTGTTACACAGGAACAGGAAGAGGCCATTCAGCCCCTGTCGAGTCTGTAACACAGGAACAGGAAGAGGCCATTCAGCCCCTCTCGCGTCTGTTACACAGGTACAGGAGGAGGCCATTCTGCCCATCGAGTCTATTACACAGGAACAGGAGGAGGCCATTTAGCCCCTCTCGAGGCTGTTACACAAGAACAGGAGGAGCCCATTCAGCGCATTTCGAGTCTGTACACAGGTTCAGGAGGAGCCCATTCAGCCCCTCTCGAGCCTTTTACTCAGGAACAGGAGGAGGCCATTCAGTCCATCTCGAGCCTTTTACTCAGGAACAGGAGGAGGCCATTCAGCCAGTCTCGAGTCTGTAACACAGGAACAGGAGGAGGCCATTCAGCCAGTCTCGAGTCTGTAACACAGGAACAGGAAGAGGCCATTCATCCCCTTTCGAGGCTGTTACACAGGAACAGGAAGAGGCCATTCAGCCCCTCTCGAGCAGGTTTCACATTAACAGGAGGAGGCAATTCAGCCCCTATTGAGCCTTTTACACAGGAACAGTAGGAATCCATTCAGCCCCTCTCGATCCTGTTACACAGGAACAGGAGTGGGCCATTCAGACAATCTCGGGCCTGTTACACATGAACAGGAATAGGCCATTCAGCCCCATTCGAGGCTGTAACACAGGAACAGGAAGAGGCCATTCAGCCCCTCTCGAGGCTGTTACACAGTAACTGGAAGAGGCCAATCAGCCCCTCTCAGGCCTGTTACAGAGGACCAGGAGCTGTCCATTCAGCCCCTCTTGAGCCTGTTGCACATGTACAGGAATAGCCCATTCAGCCCCTCTCGAGCCTGTTACACAGGAACAGGAGGAGGCCATTCTGCCCCTCTCGATCCTGTTACACAGGAACAGGAGGGGGCCATTCAGCCCCTCTTGAGCCTGTTGCACAGGAACAGGAGGAGGCCATTCTGCCCCTCTCGAGCCTGTTACACAGGAACAGGAGGGGGACATACAGCCCGTCTCGAGCCTTTTACACAGGAACTGGATGTGGCCATTCAGCCCCTCTCGAGGCAGTTACACAGGAACAGGAGGAGGCCATTCAGCCCCTGTCGAGTCTGTAAAACAGGAACAGGAAGAGGCCATTCAGCCCCTTTCGAGGCTGTTACACAGGAACAGGAGGAGGCCATACAGCCCCTCTCGAGGCTGTTACACAGGAACAGGAAGAGGCCATTCAGCCCCTGTCGAGTCTGTAACACAGGAACAGGAAGAGGCCATTCAGCACCTCTCGCGTCTGTTACACAGGTATAGGAGGAGGCCATTCAGCCCGTCGAGGCTGTTACACAGGAACAGGAGGAGGCCATTCAGCCCCACTCGCGCCTGTTACACAGGAACAGGAAGAAGCCATTCAGCCCCTCTCGAGCCTTTTACACAGGAACTGGAGGAGGCCATTCAGCCCCTCTCGAGGCAGTTACACAGGAACAGGAGGAGTCCATTCAGGCCCTCTCGCGTCTGTTACACAGGAACAGCAGGTGGCCTTTCTGCCCCTATCGAGCCTGTTACACAGGAACAGGAGGAGGCCATTCAGCCCCTCTCGAGGCTGTTACACAGGAACAGGAAGAGGCAATTCAGCCCCTGTCGAGTCTGTAACACAGGAACAGCTGGAGACCATTCAGCCCCTCTCGCGCCTGTAACACAGGAACAGGAGGAGGCCATTCAGACCCTCTCGAGCCTGTTACACAGCAACAGGAGGAGGCCATTCAGCCCCTCTCGAGCCTGTTACACAGGAACAGGAGGAGGCCATTCAGCCCATCTCGAGCCTGTCGCACAGGAACAGGAGGAGTCCATTCAGCTCCTCTCGAGCCGATTAAACAGGAACAGGAGGAGGCCATTCAGCCCCTCTTGTGCCTGTAACATAGGAACAGGAGGATGCCCATTTCAGCCTCTCTCGAGCCTGTTACACTGGAACAGGAGGAGGTCAGTCAGCCCATCTTAAGCATGTTAAACAGGAACAGGTGGAACCCATTCTGCCCCTCTGGTGCCTGTTACACAAAGAGAGGAGGAGGCCATTCAGCCCTTCTTGACGTAGTTATACAGGAACAAGAGGAGGCCATTCAGTCCCTCTCGATATAGTTAAAGTGGAACAGGAGGAGGCCATTCAGCCCCTCTCGAGCCTGTTACACAGGAAGTGGAGGAGGGGGAAATTCAGCCCCTCTCGAGCCTTTTACACAGGAACTGGAGTAGGCCATTCAGCATCTCTCGAGGCAGTTACACAGGAACAGGAAGAGGCCATTCAGCCCCTGTCGAGTCTGTAACACAGGAACAGGAAGAGGCCATTCAGCCCCTCTCGCGTCTGTTACACACGAACAGGAGGAGGCCATTCAGCCCGTCGAGTCTGTAACACAGGAACAGGTGGAGGCCATTTAGCCCCTCTCGAGGCTGTTACACAAGAACAGGAAGAGGCCATTCAGGCCCTCTCGCGTCTGTTACACAGGAACAGGAGGAGGCCATTCTGCCCCTCTCGATCCTGTTACACAGGAATAGGAGGGGGCCATTCAGCTCCTCTTGAGGCTGTTGTACAGGTACAGGAATAGCCCATTCAGCCCCTCTCGAGCCTGTTACACAGGAACAGGAGGAGGCCATTCTGCCCCTCTCGAGGCTGTTACACAGGAACAGGAGGTGGACATTCAGCCCCTCTCGAGCCTTTTACACTGGAACTGGAGTAGGCCATTCAGACCCTCTTGAGGCAGTTACACAGGAACAGGAGAAGCCCATTCAGCCCCTCTCTCGTCTCTTACACAGGAACAGGAGGAGGCCATTCAGCCCCTGTCGAGTCTGTAACACAGGAACAGGAGGAGGCCATTCAGCCCCTCTCGTGCCTGTTACACAGGAACAGGAGGAGGCCATTCAGCCCCTCTCGAGGCTGTTACACAGGAACAGGAGAGGCCATTCAGCCCCTGTCGAGTCTGTAACACAGGAACAGCTGGAGGCCATTCAGCCCCTCTCGCGCCTGTTACACAGGAACAGGAGGAGGCCATTCAGCCCCTCTCGAGCCTGTTACGTAGGAACAGGAGGAGGCCCATTCAGGTCCTCTGGAGTCTGTTGCACAGGAACAGCAGGAGGCCATTCAGCCCCTCTCGAGCCTGTTACATTGGAACAGGAAGAGGCCATTCAACCCATCTCAAGCCTGTTAAAGAGGAACAGGAGGAACCCATTCTGCCCCTCTGGTGCCTGTTACACAAAGAGAGGAGGAGGCCATTCAGCCCTTCTTGACGTAGTTATACAGGAAAAAGAGGAGGCCATTCAGTCCCTATCGATACAGTTAATGTGGAACAGGAGGAGGCCATTCAGCCCCTCTCGAGCCTGTTACACAGGAAGTGGAGGAGGCCATTCAGCCCCTCTCGAGCCTGTAACATAGGAACAGGAGGTGGCCCCATTCAGCCCCTCTCGAGCCTGAGACACAGGAACAGGAAGAGGCCCCATTCAGCCCCTCTCGATCCTGTTACATTGGAAGAGGAGGAGGCCATTCAGCCCGTCTCGAGCCTGTAACATAGGAACAGGAAGAGGCCCCAGTCAGCCCCTCTCGAGCGTGTTACACAGGAACTGGAGGAGGCCATTCAGCCCCTCTCGAGGCAGTTACACAGGAACAGGAGAAGCCCATTCAGCCCCTCTCGCGTCTGTTACACATGAACAGGAGGAGGCCATTCAGCCCCTCTCGAGCCTGTTACACAGGAACAGGAGGAGGCCATTCAGCCCCTCTCGATCCTGTTACACAGGAACAGGAGTAGGCCATTCAGACCCTCTCGGGCCTGTTACACATGAACAGGAATAGCCATTCAGACCCATTCGAGTCTGTTACACAGTAACTGGAAGAGGCCATGCAGCCCCTCTCAGGCCTGTTACAGAGGACCAGGAGCTGTCCATTCAGCCCCTCTTGAGCCTGTTGCACAGGTACAGGAATAGCCCATTCAGCCCCTCTCGAGCCTGTTACACAGGAACAGGAGCAGCCCATTCAGCCCCTCTCGATCCTGTCACACAGGAACAGGAGGGGGCCATTCAGCCCCTCTTGAGCCTGTTGCACAGGTACAGGAATAGCGCATTCAGCCCCTCTCGAGCCTGTTACACAGGAACATGAGGAGGCCATTCTGCCCCTCTCGAGCATGTTACAAAGGAACAGGTAGGGGACATTCAGCCCCTCTCGAGCCTGTTACACAGGAACAGGAGGGGGACATTCAGCCACTCTCGAGCCTTTTACACAGGAACTGGAGTAGGCCATTCAGCCCCTCTCGAGGCAGTTACACAGGAACAGGAAGAGGCCATTCAGCCCCTCTCGAGGCTGTTACACTGGAACAGGAGGAATTCATTCAGCCCCTCTCGAGGCTGTTACACAGGAACAGGAAGAGGCCATTCAGCCCTTGTCGAGTCTGTAACACAGGAACAGCTGGAGACCATTCAGCCCCTCTCGTGCCTGTTACACAGGAACAGGAGGAGGCCATTCAGCCCCTCTCGAGCCTGTTACACAGGAACAGGAGGAGGCCATTCAGCCCCTCTCGAGGCTGTTACACAGGAACAGGAGAGGCCATTCAGCCCCAGTCGAGTCTGTAACACAGGAACAGAAGGAGGCCATTCAGCCCCTCTCGCGCCTGTTACACAGGAACAGGAGGAGGCCATTCAGCCCCTCTCGAGCCTGTTACATTGGAACAGGAAGAGGCCATTCAACCCATCTCAAGCCTGTTAAGAGGAACAGGAGGAACCCATTCTGCCCCTCTGGTGCCTGTTACACAAAGAGAGGAGGAGGCCATTCAGCCCTTCTTGACGTAGTTATACAGGAAAAAGAGGAGGCCATTCAGTCCCTCTCGATACAGTTAATGTGGAACGGGAGGCGGCCATTCAGCCCCTCTCGAGCCGGTTACACAGGAAGTGGAGGAGACCATTCAGCCCCTCTCGAGCCTGTAACGTAGGAACAGGAGGAGGCCCCATTCAGCCCCTCTCGAGCCTGAGACACAGGAACAGGAAGAGGCCCCATTCAGCCCCTCTCGATCCTGTTACATTGGAAGAGGAGGAGGCCATTCAGCCCGTCTCGAGCCTGTAACATAGGAACAGGAAGAGGCCCCATTCAGCCCCTCTCGAGCGTGTTACACAGGAACTGGAGGAGGCCATTCAGCCCCTCTCGAGGCAGTTACACAGGAACAGGAGAAGCCCATTCAGCTCCTCTCGCGTCTGTTACACATGAACAGAAGGAGGCCATTCAGCCCCTTTCGAGTCTGTAACACAGGAACAGGAAGAGTCCATTCAGCCCCTCTCGAGGCTGTTACACAGGAACTGGAGGAACCCATTCAGCCCCTTTCGAGTCTGTTACACAGGAACAGGAAAAGGCCATTCAGCCCCTCTCGAGCCTGTTACACAGGAACAGGAGGAGGCCATTCAGCCCCTCTCGATCCTGTTACACAGGAACAGGAGTAGGCCATTCAGACCCTCTCGGGCCTGTTACACATGAACAGGAATAGCCATTCAGACCCATTCGAGTCTGTAACACAGTAACTGGAAGAGGCCATGCAGCCCCTCTCAGGCCTGTTACAGAGGACCAGGAGCAGTCCATTCAGCCCCTCTTGAGCCTGTTGCACAGGTACAGGAATAGCCCATTCAATCCCTCTCGAGCCTGTTACACAGGAACAGGAGCAGCCCATTCTGCCCCTCTCGATCCTGTCACACAGGAACAGGAGGGGGCCATTCAGCCCCTCTTGAGCCTGTTGCACAGGTACAGGAATAGCGCATTCAGCCCCTCTCGAGCCTGTTACACAGGAACAGGAGGAGGCCATTCTGCCCCTCTCGAGCATGTTACACAGGAACAGGTAGGGGACATTCAGCCCCTCTCGAGCCTGTTACACAGGAACAGGAGGGGGACATTCAGCCACTCTCGAGCCTGTTACACAGGAACAGGAAGAGGCCATTCAGCCCCTCTAGAGGCAGTTACACAGGAACAGGAAGAGGCCATTCAGCCCCTCTCGAGGCTGTTACACAGGAACAGGAGGAGTTCATTCAGCCCCTCTCGAGGCTGTTACACAGGAACAGGAAGAGGCCATTCAGCCCCTGTCGAGTCTGTAACACAGGAACAGCTGGAGACCATTCAGCCCCTCTCGCGCCTGTTACACAGGAACAGGAGGAGGCCATTCAGCCCCTCTCGAGCCTGTTACACAGCAACAGGAGGAGGCCATTCAGCCCCTCTCGAGCCTGTTACACAGGAACAGGAGGAGGCCATTCAGCCCCTCTTGAGCCTGTCGCACAGGAACAGGAGGAGTCCATTCAGCTCCTCTCGAGCCGATGAAACAGGAACAGGAGGAGGCCATTCAGCCCCTCTTGTGCCTGTAACATAGGAACAGGAGGATGCCCATTTCAGCCTCTCTCGAGCCTGTTACACAAAGAGAGGAGGAGGCCATTCAGCCCTTCTTGACGTAGTTATACAGGAACAAGAGGAGGCCATTCAGTCCCTCTCGATATAGTTAATGTGGAACAGGAGGAGGCCATTCAGCCCCTCTCGAGCCTATTACACAGGAACAGGAGGAGGCAATTCATCCCATCTCGAGCCTTTTCCACATGAACAGAAGGAGGCCATTTAGCCCCTCTAGAGTCTGTTACAGAGGAACAGGTGGAGGCCATTCAGCCCATTTAGATCCTGTTACACAACAGCAGGAGGAGGCCATTCAGCCCCTCTCGAGCCTGTTACACAGGAAGAGGAGGAGGCCATTCAGCCCGTCTCGAGCCTGTAACATAGGAACAGGAGGAGGCCCCATTCAGCCCCTCTCGAGCGAGTTACACAGGAAGAGGAGGAGGCCATTCAGCCCCTCTCGAGCCTGTTACACAGGAACAGGAGGAACCCATTCAGCCCCTCTCGAGCCTGTTACACAGGAACAGGAGGAGGCCTTTCAGCCCCTCTCGAGCAGGTTTCACATTAACAGGAGGAGGCAATTCAGCCCCTATTGAGCCTTTTACACAGGAACAGTAGGAGTCCATTCAGCCCCTCTCGATCCTGTTACACAGGAACAGGAGTGGGCCATTCAGACACTCTCGGGCCTGTTAAACATGAACAGGAGTAGGCATTTCAGCTTCATTCGAGGCTGTAACACAGGAACAGGAAGAGGCCATTCAGCCCCTCTCGAGGCTGTTACACAGTAACTGGAAGATGCCATTCAGCCCCTCTCAGGCCTGTTACAGAGGACCAGGAGCTGTCCAATCAGCCCCTCTTGAGCCTGTTGCACATGTACAGGAATAGCCCATTCTGCCCCTCTTGATCCTGTTACACAGGAACAGGAGAGGGCCATTCAGCCCCTCTTGAGCCTGTTGCACAGGTACAGGAATAGCCCATTCAGCCCCTCTCGAGTCTGTAAAACAGGAACAGGAAGAGGCCATTCCGCCCCCCCTCGAGGCTGTTACACAGGAACAGGAGGAGGCCATTCAGCCCCTCTCGAGCCTGTTACACAGGAACAGGAGGCCCCATTCTGCCCCTCTTGATCCTGTTACACAGGAACAGGAAGAGGCCATTCAGCCCCTCTCGTGCCTGTTACACAGGAACAGGAGGAGGCCATTCAGCCCCTCTCGAGGCTGTTTCACAGGAACAGGAAGAGGCCATTCAGCCCCTGTCGAGTCTGTAACACAGGAACAGCTGGAGACCATTCAGCCCCTCTCGCGCCTGTTACACAGGAACAGGAGGAGGCCATTCAGCCCCTCTCGAGCCTGTTACACAGCAACAGGAGGAGGCCATTCAGCCCCTCTCAAGCCTGTTACACAGGAACAGGAGGAGGCCATTCAGCCCCTCTCGAGCCTGTCGCACAGGAACAGGAGGAGTCCATTCAGCTCCTATCGAGCCGATTAAACAGGAACAGGAGGAGGCCATTCAGCCCCTCTTGTGCCTGTAACATAGGAACAAGAGGATGCCCATTTCAGCCTCTCTCGAGCCTGTTACACTGGAACAGGAGTAGGTCAGTCAGCCCATCTCAAGCCTGTTAAACAGGAACAGGAGGAACCAATTCTGCCCCTCTGGTGCCTGTTACACAAGGAGAGGAAGAGGCCATTCAGCCCTTCTTGACGTAGTTATACAGGAACAAGAGGACGCAGTTCAGTCCCTCTCGATATCGTTAAAGTGCAACAGGAAGAGGCCATTCAGCCCCTCTCGAGCCTGTTACACATGAACAGGAGGAGGCCATTCAGCCCCTCTAGAGTCTGTTACAGAGGAACAGGTGGCGGCCATTCAGCCCATTTAGACCCTGTTACACAACAACAGGAGGAGGCCATTCAGCCCCTCTCGAGCCTGTTACACAGGAAGATGAGGAAGCCATTCAGCCTGTCTCGAGCCTGTAACATAGGATGAGGAGGAGGCCCCATTCAGCCCCTCTCGAGCGAGTTACACAGGAACAGGAGGAGGCCATTCAGCCCCTCTCGAGCCTGTTACACAGGAACAGGAGGAACACATTCAGCCCCTCTCGAGCATGTTACACAGGAACAAGAAGTGCCCATTCAGCCCCTCTCGAGCGTGTTACACAGGAACAGGAAGAGGCCATTCTGCCCCTCTCGATCCAGTTACACAGGAACAGGAGGAGGCAATTCATCCCATCTCGAGCCTGTTACACATGAACAGGAGGAGGCCATTTAGCCCCAGTAGAGTATGTTACAGAGGAACAGGTGGAGGCCATTCAGCCAGTTTAGAACCAGTTACACATGAACAGGAGGAGGTCACTCAACCCCCCCTCGAGCCTGTTAAACATGAACAGGAGGAGGCCATTCAGCCCCTCTCGAGCCTGTTACACAGGAACAGGAGGAACCCATTTAGCCCCTCTCGAGCCTGTTGCACAGGAACAGGAGGAGGCCATTCAGCCTCTCTCGAGCCTTTTACACATGAACAGGAAGAGTTCATTCAGCCCCTCTCGAGCCTGTTACACAGGAACAGGAGGAGGCCATTCAGCCCCTGTCGAGGCAGTTACACAGGACCAGCAAGAGGCCATTCAGCCCCTCTCGAGGCTGTTACACAGGAACAGGAGGAGTCCATTCAGCCCCTCTCGAGGCTGTTACACAGGAACAGGAGGAGACCATTCAGCCCCTTTCGAAACTGTTACACATGAACAGGAAGAGGCCATTCAGCCCCTCTCGAGCCTGTTACACAGGAACAGGAGGAGGCCATTCAGCCCCTCTCGAGCCTATTTCACTGGAACAGGAGGAGGCCATTCAGCCCCTCTCGAGCCTGTTAAACGGGAACAGGAAGAGGCCATTCAGCCTCTCTCGAGGATGTTACACAGGAACAGGAGGAGGCCATTCAGCCCCTTTCGAGGATGTTACACAGGAACAAGAAGAGGCCATTCAGCCACTCTCGAGCCTGTTACACAGGAACAGGAGGAGGCCATTCAGCCCCTCTCGCGCCTGTTACACAGGAACTGGAGGAGGCCATTCAGCCCTCTCGAGCCTTTGACACAGGAACTTGGAGGAGGCCTTTCAGCCCATCTCGAGGCAGTTACACAGGAACAGGAGAAGCCCATTCAGGCCCTCTCGCGTCTGTTACACAGGAACAGCAGGTGGCCTTTCAGCCCCTATCGAGTCTGTTACAGAGGAACAGGAAGAGGCCAATCAGCCCCTCTCGTGCCTGTTACACAGGAACAGGAGGAGGCCATTCAGCCCCTCTCGAGGCTGTTTCACAGGAACAGGAAGAGGCCATTCAGCCCCTGTCGAGTCTGTAACACAGGAACAGCTGGAGACCATTCAGCCCCTCTCGCGCCTGTTACACAGGAACAGGAGGAGGCCATTCAGCCCCTCTCGAGCCTGTTACACAGCAACAGGAGGAGGCCATTCAGCCCCTCTCGAGCCTGTTACACAGGAACAGGAGGAGGCCATTCAGCCCCTCTCGAGCCTGTCGCACAGGAACAGCAGGAGTCCATTCAGCTCCTATCGAGCCGATTAAATAGGAACAGGAGGATGCCCATTTCAGCCTCTCTCGAGCCTGTTACACTGGAACAGGAGGAGGTCAGTCAGCCCATCTCAAGCCTGTTAAACAGGAACAGGAGGATCCCATTCTGCCCCTCTGGTGCCTGTTACACAAAGAGAGGAAGAGGCCATTCAGCCCTTCTTGACGTAGTTATACAGGAACAAGAGGAGGCAGTTCAGTCCCTCTCGATATAGTTAAAGTGGAACAGGAGGAGGCCATTCAGCCCCTCTCGAGCCTGTTACACAGGAACAGGAAGAGGCCATTCAGCCGCTCTCGATCCTGTTACACAGGAACAGGAGGAGGCAATTCATCCCATCTCGAGCCTGTTCCACATGAACAGGAGGAGGCCATTCAGTCCCTCTAGAGTCTGTTACAGAGGAACAGGTGGAGGCCATTCAGCCCATTTAGACCCTGTTACACAACAACAGGTGGAGGCCATTCAGCCCCTCTCGAGCCTGTTACACAGGAACAGGAGGAGGCCATTCAGCCCCTCTCGAGCCTGTTCCACATGAACAGGAGGAACCCATTGAGCCCCTCTCGAGCCTGTTACACAGGAACAGAAGGAGGCCTTTCAGCCCCTCTCAAGCATGTTACACAGGAACAGGAAGAGGCCATTCTGCTCCTCTCGATCCTGTTACACAGGAACAGGAGGAGGCAATTCATCCCATCTCGAGCCTGTTACACATGAACAGGAGGAGGCCATTTAGCCCCAGTAGAGTATGTTACAGAGGAACAGGTGGAGGCCATTCAACCCGTTTAGAACCTGTTACACATGAACAGGAGGAGGCCACTCATCCACTCTCGAGCCTGTTAAACATGAACAGGAGAAACCCATTTAGCCCCTCTCGATCCTGTTACACAGGAACAGGAGGAACCCATTTAGCCCCTCTCGAGCCTGTTGCACAGGAACAGGAGGAGGCCATTCAGCCCCTCTCGAGCCTGTTATACAGGAACAGGAGGAGCCCATTCAGCCCGTCTCGAGTCTGTTACACAGGAACAGGAGGAGCCCATTCAGCCCCTCTCGCGTCTGTTACTCATGAACAGGAGGAGGCCATTCAGCCCCTTTCGAGTCTGTAACACAGGACCAGCAAGAGGCCATTCAGCCCCTCTCGAGGCTGTTACACAGGAACAGGAGGAGTCCATTCAGCCCTTCTCGAGGCTGTTACACAGGAACAGGAGGAGACCATTCAGCCCCTTTCGAAACTGTTACACATGAACAGGAAGAGGCCATTCAGCCCCTCTCGAGCCTGTTACACAGGAACAGGAGGAGGCCATTCAGCCCCTCTCGAGCCTATTTCACTGGAACAGGAGGAGGCCATTCAGCCCCTCTCGAGCCTGTTAAACGGGAACAGGAAGAGGCCATTCAGCCCCTCTCGAGGATGTTACACAGGAACAGGAGGAGGCCATTCAGCCCCTTTCGAGGATGTTACACAGGAACAAGAAGAGGCCATTCAGCCCCTCTCGAGCCTGTTAAACAGGAACAGGAGGTTGCCATTCAGCCCCTCTCGAGCCTATTACACAGGAACAGGAGGAAGCCATTCAGCCCCTCTCGAGCCTGTTACACGGGAACAGGAGTTTGCCATTCAGCCCCTCTCGAGCCTATTACACAGGAACAGGAGGAGGCCATTCAGCCCCTCTCGAGCCTGTTACACGGGAACTGGAAGAGCCCATTCAGCGCATTTCGACTCTGTACACTGGTTCAGGAGGAGTCCATTCAGCCCCTCTCGAGCCTTTTACTCAGGAACAGGAGGAGGCCATTCAGCCCCTCTCGAGCCTTTTACTCAGGAACAGGAGGAGGCCATTCAGCCCCTCTCGAGTCTGTAACACAGGAACAGGAAGAGGCCATTCATCCCCTCTCGAGGCTGTTACACAGGAACAGGAAGAGGCTATTCAGCCCCTCTCGAGCAGGTTACACAGGAACAGGAGGAGGCAATTCACCCCCTATTGAGCCTTTTCCACAGGAACAGTAGGAGTCCATTGAGCCCCTCTCGATCCTGTTACACAGGAACAGTAGGAGTCCATTCAGCCCCTCCCGATCCTGTTACACAGGAACCGGAGTAGGCCATTCAGACAATCTCGGGCCTGTTACACATGAACAGGAATAGGCCATTCAGCCCCATTCGAGGCTGTAACACAGGAACAGGAAGAGGCCATTCAGCCCTCTGGATCTAGTAACACAGGAACAGGAGGGGGCCATTCAGCCCCTCTTGAGCCTGTTGCACAGGTACAGGAAGAGCCCATTCAGCTCCTCTCGAGCCTGTTACACAGGAACAGGAGGAGGCCATTCTGCCCCTCTCGAGCCTGTTACACAGGAACAGGAGGGGGACATTCAGCCCCTCTCGAGCCTTTTACACAGGAACTGGAGTAGGCCATTCAGCCCCTCTCGAGGCTGTTACACAGGAACAGGAAGAGGCCATTCAGCCCCTGTCGAGTCTGTAACACAGGAACAGGAAGAGGCCATTCAGCCCCTCTCGTGTCTGTTACACAGGAACAGGAGGAGGCCATTCAGCCCGTTGAGTCTGTAACACAGGAACAGGAGGAGGCCATTTAGCCCCTCTCGAGCCTGTTACACCAGAACAGGAAGAGGCCATTCAGCCCCTCTCGAGGCTGTTACACAGGAACAGGAGGAGGCCATTCAGCCCCTCTTGCGCCTGTTACACAGGAACAGGAGAAGGCCTTTCAGCCCCTCTCGAGCCTTTTACACAGGAACTGGAGGAGGCCATTCAGCCCCACTCGAGGCAGTTACACAGGAACAGGAGAAGCCCATTCAGCCCCTCTCGAGCCTGTTACACAGGAACAGGAGGAGGCCATTCAGGCCCTCTCGAGCCTGTTCCACATGAACAGGAGGAACCCATTGAGCCCCTCTCGAGCCTGTTACACAGGAACAGAAGGAGGCCTTTCAGCCCCTCTCAAGCATGTTACACAGGAACAGGAAGAGGCCATTCTGCTCCTCTCGATCCTGTTACACAGGAACAGGAGGAGGCAATTCATCCCATCTCGAGCCTGTTACACATGAACAGGAGGAGGCCATTTAGCCCCAGTAGAGTATGTTACAGAGGAACAGGTGGAGGCCATTCAACCCGTTTAGAACCTGTTACACATGAACAGGAGGAGGCCACTCATCCACTCTCGAGCCTGTTAAACATGAACAGGAGAAACCCATTTAGCCCCTCTCGATCCTGTTACACAGGAACAGGAGGAACCCATTTAGCCCCTCTCGAGCCTGTTGCACAGGAACAGGAGGAGGCCATTCAGCCCCTCTCGAGCCTGTTATACAGGAACAGGAGGAGCCCATTCAGCCCGTCTCGAGTCTGTTACACAGGAACAGGAGGAGCCCATTCAGCCCCTCTCGCGTCTGTTACTCATGAACAGGAGGAGGCCATTCAGCCCCTTTCGAGTCTGTAACACAGGACCAGCAAGAGGCCATTCAGCCCCTCTCGAGGCTGTTACACAGGAACAGGAGGAGTCCATTCAGCCCTTCTCGAGGCTGTTACACAGGAACAGGAGGAGACCATTCAGCCCCTTTCGAAACTGTTACACATGAACAGGAAGAGGCCATTCAGCCCCTCTCGAGCCTGTTACACAGGAACAGGAGGAGGCCATTCAGCCCCTCTCGAGCCTATTTCACTGGAACAGGAGGAGGCCATTCAGCCCCTCTCGAGCCTGTTAAACGGGAACAGGAAGAGGCCATTCAGCCCCTCTCGAGGATGTTACACAGGAACAGGAGGAGGCCATTCAGCCCCTTTCGAGGATGTTACACAGGAACAAGAAGAGGCCATTCAGCCCCTCTCGAGCCTGTTAAACAGGAACAGGAGGTTGCCATTCAGCCCCTCTCGAGCCTATTACACAGGAACAGGAGGAAGCCATTCAGCCCCTCTCGAGCCTGTTACACGGGAACAGGAGTTTGCCATTCAGCCCCTCTCGAGCCTATTACACAGGAACAGGAGGAGGCCATTCAGCCCCTCTCGAGCCTGTTACACGGGAACTGGAAGAGCCCATTCAGCGCATTTCGACTCTGTACACTGGTTCAGGAGGAGTCCATTCAGCCCCTCTCGAGCCTTTTACTCAGGAACAGGAGGAGGCCATTCAGCCCCTCTCGAGCCTTTTACTCAGGAACAGGAGGAGGCCATTCAGCCCCTCTCGAGTCTGTAACACAGGAACAGGAAGAGGCCATTCATCCCCTCTCGAGGCTGTTACACAGGAACAGGAAGAGGCTATTCAGCCCCTCTCGAGCAGGTTACACAGGAACAGGAGGAGGCAATTCACCCCCTATTGAGCCTTTTCCACAGGAACAGTAGGAGTCCATTCAGCCCCTCTCGATCCTGTTACACAGGAACAGTAGGAGTCCATTCAGCCCCTCCCGATCCTGTTACACAGGAACCGGAGTAGGCCATTCAGACAATCTCGGGCCTGTTACACATGAACAGGAATAGGCCATTCAGCCCCATTCGAGGCTGTAACACAGGAACAGGAAGAGGCCATTCAGCCCTCTGGATCTAGTAACACAGGAACAGGAGGGGGCCATTCAGCCCCTCTTGAGCCTGTTGCACAGGTACAGGAAGAGCCCATTCAGCTCCTCTCGAGCCTGTTACACAGGAACAGGAGGAGGCCATTCTGCCCCTCTCGAGCCTGTTACACAGGAACAGGAGGGGGACATTCAGCCCCTCTCGAGCCTTTTACACAGGAACTGGAGTAGGCCATTCAGCCCCTCTCGAGGCTGTTACACAGGAACAGGAAGAGGCCATTCAGCCCCTGTCGAGTCTGTAACACAGGAACAGGAAGAGGCCATTCAGCCCCTCTCGTGTCTGTTACACAGGAACAGGAGGAGGCCATTCAGCCCGTTGAGTCTGTAACACAGGAACAGGAGGAGGCCATTTAGCCCCTCTCGAGGCTGTTACACCAGAACAGGAAGAGGCCATTCAGCCCCTCTCGAGGCTGTTACACAGGAACAGGAGGAGGCCATTCAGCCCCTCTTGCGCCTGTTACACAGGAACAGGAGAAGGCCTTTCAGCCCCTCTCGAGCCTTTTACACAGGAACTGGAGGAGGCCATTCAGCCCCACTCGAGGCAGTTACACAGGAACAGGAGAAGCCCATTCAGCCCCTCTCGAGCCTGTTACACCGGAACAGGAGGAGGCCATTCACCACCTCTGGAGCCTGTTGCACAGCAACAGGAGGAGGTCATTCAGCCCCCCTCGAGCCTGTTACGCAGGAACAGGAGGAGGCCATTCAGCCCCTCTCAGGCCTGTATCACAGGAACAGGAGGAGTCCATTCAGCTCCTTTGGAGCCAATTAAACAGGAACAGGAGGAGGCCATTCAGCCCCGTTCGAGCCTGTTACACAGGAACAGGTGGAGGGCATTCAGCCCCTCTCGAGTCTGTTACACAGGAACAGGAAGAGGCCATTCATCCCATCTCGAGCCTGTTACACATGAACAGGAGGAGGCCATTCAGCCCCTCTAGAGTCTGTTACAGAGGAACAGGTGGAGGCCATTCAGCCCTTTTAGAGCCTGTCACAAAGGAACAGGAGGAGGCCATTCAGCATCTCTCGAGCCTGTTACACAGGAACAGGAGGAACCCATTCAGCCCCTCTCGAGCCTGTTACACATGAACAGGAGGAGGCCATTGAGCCCCTCTCGAGCCTGTTACAAAGGAACAGGAGGATCCCATTCAGCCCCTCTTGAGCCTGTTACACTGGAACAGGAAGAGGCCATTCAGCGGCTCTTGAGCCTGTGACACTGGAACAGGAGGAGGCCATTCAGCCCCTCTCGATCCTGTTACACAGGAACAGGAGGAGGACATTCAGCCCCTCTTGAGCCTGTTAAATAGGAACAGGAGGAGGACATTCAGCCCCTCTCGAGAATGTTACCCAAGAACAGAAAGAGGCCATTCAGCCCTTCTTCAGTCTGTTACACAGGAACAGCTGGAGGCCATGCAGCTCCTCTCGAGCCTGTTACACAGGTACAGGAGGAGGCCATTCAGCCCCTCTCGAGCCTGTCGCACAGGAACAGGAGGAGTCGATTCAACTCCGCTCGAGCCGATTAAACAGCAACTGGAGGAGGCCATTCAGCCCCTCTCGTGCCTGTTACATAGGAACAGGAGGAGGCCCATTCAGCCCCTCTAGAGCCTGTTACACTGGAACAGGAGGAGGCCATTCAGCCCATCTCAAGCCTGTTAAACAGGAACAGGAGGAGGCCATTCAGCCCCTCTGGTGTATGTTACACAAAGAGAGGAGGAGGCCATTCAGCCCTTCTTGACGTAGTTATACAGGAACAAGAGGAGGCCATTCAGTCCCTCTCGATACAGTTAAAGTGGAACAGGAGGAGGCCATTCAGCCCCTCTCGAGCCTGTTACACAGGAAGTGGAGGAGGCCATTCAGCCCCTCTCGAGCCTGTAACATAGGAACAGGAGAGGGCCACATTCAGCCCCTCTCGAGCCTGTTACACAGGAACAGGAAGAGGCCATTCAGCCCCTCTCGATCCTGTTACACAGGAACAGGAAGAGGCAATTCATCCCATCTCGAGCCTGTTACACATGAACAGGAGGAGGCCATTCAGCCCCTCTAGAGTCTGTTACAGAGGAACATGTGGATGCCATTCAGCCCATTTAGAGCCTGTTACACAACAACAGGAGGAGGCCATTCAGCCCCTCTTGAGCCTGTTACACAGAAAGAGGAGGAGGCCATTCAGCCCCTCTCGAGCCTGTAACATAGGAAAAGGAGGAGGCCCCATTTAGCCCCTCTCGAGCGTGTTACACAGGAACAGGAGGAGCCCATTCAGCCCCTCACGAAACTGTTACACATGAACAGGAAGAGGCCATTCAGCCCCTCTTGAGCCTGTTACACAGGAACAGGAGGAGGCCATTCAGCCCTTCTCGAGCCTATTTCACAGGAACAGGAGGAGGCCATTCAGCCCCTCTCGAGCCTGTTCAACGGGAACAGGAAGAGGCCATTCAGCCCCTCTCGAGGATGTTGTACAGGAACAGGAGGAGGCCATTCAGCCCCTTTCGAGGATGTTACACAGGAACAGGAAGGGGCCATTCAGCCCCTCTCGAGCCTGTTACACAGGAACAGGAGGTTGCCATTTTGCCCCTCTCGAGCCTATTACACAGGAACAGGAGGAGTCCATTCAGCCCCTCTCGAGCCTGTTACACGGGAACAGGAGGAGCCCATTCAGCGCATTTCGAGTCTGTACACAGGTTCAGGAGGAGCCCTTTCAGCTCCTCTCGAGCCTTTTACTCAGGAACAGGAGGAGGCCATTCAGCCCCTCTCGAGCCTTTTACTCAGGAACAGGAGGATGCCATTCAGCCAGTCTCGAGTCTGTAACACCGGAACAGGAAGAGGCCATTCATCCCCTCTCGAGGCTGTTACACAGGAACAGGAAGAGGCCATTCAGCCCCTCTCGAGCAGGTTACACACGAACAGGAGGAGGCAATTCAGCCACTATTGAGCCTTTTACACAGGAACAGTAGGAGTCCATTCAGCCCCTCTCGATCCTGTTACACAGGAACAGTAGGAGTCCATTCAGCCCTCTCGATCCTGTTACACAGGAACAGGAGGAACCCACTCTGCCCCTCTGGTGCCTGTTACATAAAGAGAGGAGGAGGCCATTCAGCCCTTCTTGACGTAGTTATACAGAAACAAGAGGAGGCCATTCAGTCCCTCTCGATACAGTTAAAGTGGAACAGGAGGTTGCCATTCAGCCACTCTCGAGCCTGTGACACAGGAAGTGGAGGTGGCCTTTCAGCCCCTCTCGAGCCTGTAACATAGGAACAGGAGAGGGCCCCATTCAGCCCCTCTCGAGCCTGTTACACAGGAACAGGAAGAGGCCATTCAGCCTCTCTCGATCCTGTTACACAGGAACAGGAAGAGGCAATTCATCCCATCTCGAGCCTGTTACACATGAACAGGAGGAGGCCATTCAGCCCCTCTAGAGTCTGTTACAGAGGAACATGTGGATGCCATTCAGCCCATTTAGAGCCTGTTACACAACAACAGGAGGAGGCCATTCAGCCCCTCTTGAGCCTGTTACACAGAAAGAGGAGGAGGCCATTCAGCCCCTCTCGAGCCTGTAACATAGGAACAGGAGGAGGCCCCTTTTAGCTCCTCTCGAGCGTGTTACACAGGAACAGGAGTCCATTCAGCCCCTCTCGAGGCTGTTATACAGGAACAGGCGGAGACCATTCAGCCCCTTTCGAAACTGTTACACATGAACAGGAAGAGGCCATTCAGCCCCTCTTGAGCCTGTTACACAGGAACAGGAGGAGGCCATTCAGCCCCTCTCGAGCCTATTTCACAGGAACAGGAGGAGGCCATTCAGCCCCTCTCGAGCCTGTTAAACGGGAACAGGAGGAGGCCATTCAGGCCCTCTCGAGGATGTTACACAGGAACAGGAGGAGGCCATTCAGCCCCTTTCGATGATGTTACAAAGGAACAGGAAGAGGCCATTCAGCCCCTCTCGAGCCTGTTACACAGGAACAGGAGGTTGCCATTCAGCCCCTCTCGAACCTATTACACAGGAACAGGAGGAGGCCATTCAGCCCCTCTTGAGCCTGTTTCACGGGAACAGGAGGAGCCCATTCAGCGCATTTCGAGTCTGTACACAGATTCAGGAGTAGCCCATTCAGCCCCTCTTGAGCCTTTAACTCAGGAACAGGAGGAGGCCATTCAGGCCCTCTCGAGCCTTTTACACAGGAACAGGAGGAGGCCATTCAGCCCCTCTCGAGCCTTTTACTCAGGAACAGGAGGAGGCCATTCAGCCAATCTCGAGTCTGTAACACAGGAACAGGAAGAGGCCATTCAGCCCCTCTCGAGGCTGTTACACAGTAACTGGAAGAGGCCAATCAGCCCCTCTCAGGCCTGTTACAGAGGACCAGGAGCTGTCCATTCAGCCCCTCTTGAGCCTGTTGCACATGTACAGGAATAGCCCATTCAGCCCCTCTCGAGCCTGTTACACAGGAACAGGAAGAGTCCATTCTGCCCCTCTCGATCCAGTTACACAGGAACAGGAGGGGGCCATTCAGCCCCTCTTGAGCCTGTTGCACATGTACAGGAATAGCCCATTCAGCCCCTCTCGAGCCTGTTACACAGGAACAGGAGGAGGCCATTCTGCCCCTCTCGAGGCTGTTACACAGGAACAGGAGGGGTACATTCAGCCCCTCTCGAGGCTGTTACACAGGAACAGGAGGAGGCCATTCAGCCCCTCTCTAGGCTCTTACACAGGAACAGGAATAGGCCATTCAGCCCCTGTCGAGTCTGTAACACAGGAACAGGAAGAGGCCATTCAGCCCCTCTCGCGTCTGTTACACACGAACAGGAGGCCATTCAGCCCGTCGAGTCTGTAACACAGGAACAGGAGGAGGCCATTTAGCCCCTCTCGAGGCTGTTTCACAGGAACAGGAGGAGGCCATTCAGCCCCTCTCGCGCCTGTAACACAGGAACAGGAGAAGGCCATTCAGCCCCTCTTGAGCCTTTTACACAGGAACTGGAGGAGGCCATTTAGCCCCTCTCGAGGCAGTTACACAGGAACAGGAGAAGCCCATTCAGGCCCTCTCGCGTCTGTTACACTGGAACAGTAAGAGGCCATTCAGCCCCTCTCGAGGCTGTTACACAGGAACAGGAGGAGGCCATTCAGCCCCTTTCGAGGCTGTAACACAGGAACAGGAGGAGGCCATTCAGCCCTTCTTGACGTAGTTAAACAGGAACAAGAGGAGTCCATTAAGTCCCTCTCGATACAGTTAAAGTGGAACAGGAGGAGGCCATTCAGCCCCTCTCGAGCCTGTTACACAAGAAGTGGAGGAGGCCATTCAGCCCCTCTCGAGCCTGTAACGTAGGAACAGGAGGAGGCCCCATTCAGCCCCTCTCGAGCCTTTTACTCAGGAACAGGAGAGGGCCCCATTCAGCCCCTCTCGAGCCTGTTACACAGGAACAGGAAGAGGCCATTCAGCCCCTCTCGATCCTGTTACGCAGGAACAGGAGGAGGCAATTCATCCCATCTCGAGCCTGTTACACATGAACAGGAAGTGGCCATTCAGCCCCTCTAGAGTCTGTTACAGAGGAACATGTGGATGTTCAGCCCATTTAGGGCCAGTTACACAACAACAGGAGGAGGCCATTCAGCCCCTCTTGAGCCTGTTACACAGAAAGAGGAGGAGGCGATTCAGCCCCTCTCGAGCCTGTAACATAGGAACAGGAGGAGGCGCAATTTAGCCCCTCTCGAGCCTGTTACACAGCAACAGGAGGAGACCAATCAGCCCCTCTCGAGCCTGTTACACAGGTACAGGAGGAACCCATTCAGCCCCTCTCGAGCCTGTTACACAGGAACAGGAGGAGGCCATTCAGCCCCTCTCGAGCATGTTACACAGGAACAGGAGGAACCCATTCAGCCCCTCTCGAGTCTGTTACGCAGGAACAGGAGGAGCCCATTCAGCCCGTCTCGAGCCTGTTACGCAGGAACAGGAGGAGGCCATTCAGCCCCTCTCGAGCCTGTTACACAGGTACAGGAGGAACCCATTCAGCACCTCTCGAGCCTGTTACACAGGAACAGGAGGAGGCCATTCAGCCCCTCTCGAGCCTGTAACATAGGAACAGGAGGAGGCGCAATTTAGCCCCTCTCGAGCCTGTTACACAGCAACAGGAGGAGACCAATCAGCCCCTCTCGAGCCTGTTACACAGGTACAGGAGGAACCCATTCAGCCCCTCTCGAGCCTGTTACACAGGAACAGGAGGAGGCCATTCAGCCCCTCTCGAGCATGTTACACAGGAACAGGAGGAACCCATTCAGCCCCTCTCGAGTCTGTTACGCAGGAACAGGAGGAGCCCATTCAGCCCGTCTCGAGCCTGTTACGCAGGAACAGGAGGAGGCCATTCAGCCCCTCTCGAGCCTGTTACACAGGTACAGGAGGAACCCATTCAGCACCTCTCGAGCCTGTTACACAGGAACAGGAGGAGGCCATTCAGCCCCTCTCTAGCATGTTACACAGGAACAGGAGGAACCCATTCAGCCCCTCTCGAGTCTGTTACGCAGGAACAGGAGGAGCCCATTCAGCCCGTCTCGAGCCTGTTACGCAGGAACAGGAGGAGGCCATTCAGCCCCTCTCGAGACTGTTACACAGGAACAGGAGGACGCCATTCAGCCCCTCTCGAGCATGTTACACAGGAACAGGCGCAGCCCATTCAGCCCGTCTCGAGTCTGATACACAGGAACAGGAGGAGGCCATTCAGCCCCTCTCGAGCCTGTTAAACAGGAACAGGAGGAACCCATTCAGCCCCTCTCGAGCCTGTTACACAGAAACAGGAGGAGGCCATTCAGCCCCTCTCGAGCAGGTTACACAGGAACATGAGGAGCCCATTCAGCCCATCTCCAGTCTGTTACACAGGAACAGGAGGAGGCCATTCAGCCCCTCTCGAGGCATTTACACAGGAACAGGAAGAGGCCATTCAGCCCCTTTCGAGTCTGTAACACAGTAACAGGAAGAGGCCATTCAGCCCCTCTCGAGGCTGTTACACAGGAAGAGGAGGAGGACATTCAGCCCCTCTCGAGGCTGTTACACAGGAACAGGAAGAGGCCATTCAGTCCCTGTCGAGTCTGTAACACAGGAACAGGAAGAGGCCATTAAGCCCCTTTCGAGTCTGTAACACAGGAACAGGAAGAGGCCATTCAGCCCCTCTCGAGGCTGTTACACAGGAACAGGAGGAGGCCATTCAGCCCCTTTCGAGGCTGTGACACAGGAACAGGAAGAGGCCATTCAGCCCCACTCGAGGCTGTTACACAGGAAAGGGAGGAGGCCATTCAGCCCCTCTCAAACATTTTACACAGGAACAGGAGGAGGCCATTCATCCCCTCTCGAGCCTGTCGCACAGGAACAGGAGGACTCCATTCAGCCCCTCTCGAGAGTGTTGCACAGGAACAGGAGGAGCCCATTCAGCCCGTCTCGAGTCTGTTACACAGGAGGAGGAGGAGGCCATTCAGCCCCTCTCAAGCCTGTTGCACAGGAACAGGAGGAACCCATTCAGCCCCTCTCGAGCCTGTTACACAAAAACAGGAGGAGGCCATTCAGCCCCTCTTGAGCATGTTACACAGGAACAAGAGAAGTCCATTCAGCCCCTCTCGAGGCATTTACACAGGAACAGGAAGAGGCCATTCAGCCCCTTTCGAGTCTGTAACACAGGAACAGGAAGAGGCCAATCAGCCCCACTCGAGGCTGTTACACAGGAACAGGAGGAGGCCATTCAGCCCCTTTCGAGGCTGTTACACAGGAACAGGAGGAGGCCATTCAGCCCTTCTTGACGTAGTTATACAGGAACAAGAGGAGTCCATTCAGTCCATTTCGATACAGTTAAAGTGGAACAGGAGGAGCCCATTCAGCCCCTCTCGAGCCTGTTACATAGGAAGTGGAGGAGGCCATTCAGCCCCTCTCGAGCCTGTAACATAGGAACAGGAGGAGGCCCCATTCAGCCCCTCTCGAGCCTTTTACTCAGGAACAGGAGAGGGCCCCATTCATCCCCTCTCGAGCCTGTTACACAGGAACAGGAAGAGGCCATTCAGGCCCTCTTGATCCTGTTACACAGGAACAGGAGGAGACAATTCATCCCAAATCGAGCCTGTTACACATGAACAGGAGGTGGCCATTCAGCCCCTCTCGAGCATGTTACACAGGAACAGGAGGAACCCATTCAGCCCCTCTCGAGTCTGTTACGCAGGAACAGGAGGAGGCCATTCAGCCCCTCTCGCGACTGTTACACCGGAACAGGAGGACGCCATTCAGCCCCTCTCGAGCATGTTACACAGGAACAGGAGGAGCCCATTCAGCCCGTCTCGAGTCTGTTACACAGGAACAGGAGGAGGCCATTCAGCCCCTCTCGAGCCTGTTACACAGGAACAGGAGGAACCCATTCAGCCCCTCTCGAGCCTGTTACACAGAAACAGGAGGAGGCCATTCAGCCCCTCTCGAGCATGTTACACAGGAACAGGAGGAGCCCATTCAGCCCCTCTCGAGCCTGTTACGCAGGAACAGGAGGAGGCCATTGAGCCCCTCTCGCGACTGTTACACAGGAACAGGAGGGCGCCATTCAGCCCCTCTCGAGCATGTTACACAGGAACAGGAGGAGCCCATTCAGCCCGTCTCGAGTCTGTTACACAGGAACAGGAGGAGGCCATTCAGCCCCTCTCGAGCCTGTTACACAGGAACAGGAGGAAACCATTCAGCCCCTCTTGAGCCTGTTACACAGAAACAGGAGGAACCCATT
Organism: Isurus oxyrinchus; assembly: GCA_026770705.1. NCBI lineage: Eukaryota > Metazoa > Chordata > Chondrichthyes > Lamniformes > Lamnidae > Isurus > Isurus oxyrinchus. The sequence goes on from JANJGN010002124.1 coordinate 48,036, forward strand.
CAGCCCCTCTCGAGCATGTTACACAGGAACAGGAGGAGCCCATTCAGCCCGTCTCGAGTCTGTTACACAGGAACAGGAGGAGGCCATTCAGCCCCTCTCGAGCCTGTTACACAGGAACAGGAGGAAACCATTCAGCCCCTCTTGAGCCTGTTACACAGAAACAGGAGGAACCCATTCAGCCCCTCTCGAGCATGTTACACAGGAACATGAGGAGCCCATTCAGCCATCTCCAGTCTGTTACACAGGAACAGGAAGAGGCCATTCAGCCCCTCTCGAGGCATTTACACAGGAACATGAAGAGGCCATTCAGCCCCTTTTGAGTCTGTAACACAGTAACAGGAAGTGGCCATTCAGCCCCTCTCGAGGCTGTTACACAGGAAGAGGAGGAGGCCATTCAGCCCCTCTCGAGGCTGTTACACAGGAACAGGAAGAGGCCATTCAGTCCCTGTCGAGTCTTTAACACAGGAACAGGAAGAGGCCATTCAGCCCCTTTCGAGTGTGTAACACAGGAACAGGAAGAGGCCATTCAGCCCCTCTCGAGGCCGTTACACAGGAACAGGAGGGGGCCATTCAGCCCCTTTCGAGGCTGTTACACAGGAACAGGAAGAGGCCATTGAGCCCCTCTCGAGCCTGTTACGCAGGAACAGGAGGAGGCCTTTGAGCCCCTCTCGAGACTGTTACACAGGAACAGGAGGACGCCATTCAGCCCCTCTCGAGCATGTTACACAGGAACAGGAGGAGCCCATTCAGCCCGTCTCGAGTCTGTTACACAGGAACAGGAGGAGGCCATTCAGCCCCTCTCGAGCCTGTTACACAGGAACAGGAGGAACCCATTCAGCCCCTCTCGAGCATGTTACACAGGAACATGAGGAGCCCATTCAGCCCATCTCAAGTCTGTTACACAGGAACAGGAGGAGGCCATTCAGCCCCTCTCGAGGCATTTACACAGTAACAGGAAGAGGCCATTCAGCCCCTTTCGAGTCTGTAACACAGTAACAGGAAGAGGCCATTCAGCCCCTTTCGAGGCTGTTACAGAGGAAGAGGAGGAGGCCATTCAGCCCCTCTCGGGGCTGTTACACAGGAACAGGAAGAGGCCATTCAGCCCCTCTCGAGGCTGTTACACAGGAACAGGAAGAGGCCATTCAGCCCCTCTTGAGCAGGTTACACAGGAACAGAATGAGGCCATTCAGCCCCTCTCCAGCAGGTTACACAGGAACAGGAGGAGGCCATTCAGACCCTGTAGATCCTGTTACACTGGAACAGTAGGAGTCCATTCAGCCCCTCCCGATCCTGTTACACAGGAACAGGAGGGGGCCATTCAGCCACTCTTAAGCCTTTTCCACAGGAACCGGATTAGGCCATTCAGCCCCTCTAGAGGCAGTTACACAGGAACAGGAGGAGGCCATTCAGCCCCACTCGAGTCTGTAATACAGGAACAGGAAGAGGCCATTCAGCCCATCTCGAGCCTGTTACACAGGAACAGGAGGAGGCGATTCAGCCCCTCTCGAGGCTGTTACACAGGAACAGGAGGAGGCCATTCAGCCCCTGTCGAGTCTTTAACACAGGAACAGGAAGAGGCCATTCAGCCCCTCTCGCGTCTGTTACACAGGAACAGGAGGAGGCCATTCAGCCCCTCTCAAACATTTTACGCAGGAACAGGAGGAGGCCATTCATCCCCTCTCGTGCCTGTCGCACAGGAACAGGAGGACTCCATTCAGCCCCTCTCGAGACTGTTACACAGGAACAGGAGGAGCCCATTCAGCCCGTCTCGAGTCTGTTACACAGGAGGAGGAGGAGGCCATTCAGCCCCTCTCGAGCCTGTTACACAGGAACAGGAGGAACCCATTCAGCCCCTCTCGAGCCTGTTACACAAAAACAGGAGGAGGCCATTCAGCCCCTGTTGAGCATGTTACACAGGAACATGAGGAGTCCATTCAGCCCCTCTCAAGGCATTTACACAGGAACAGGAAGAGGCCATTCAGCCCCTTTCGAGTCTGTAACACAGGAACAGGAAGAGGCCATTCAGCCCCTCTCGAGGCTGTTACACAGGAACAGGAGGAGGCCATTCAGCCCCTTTCGAGGCTGTTACACAGGAACAGGAGGAGGCCGTTCAGCCCTTCTTGACGTAGTTATACAGGAACAAGAGGAGTCCATTCAGTCCCTCTCGATACAGTTAAAGTGGAACAGGAGGAGGCCATTCAGCCCCTCTCGAGCCTGTTACACAGGAAGTGGAGGAGGCCATTCAGCCCCTCTCGAGCCTGTAACATAGGAACAGGAGGAGGCCCCATTCAGCCCCTCTCGAGCCTTTTACTCAGGAACAGGACAGGGCCCCATTCAGCCCCTCTCGAGCCTGTTACACAGGAACATGAGGAGCCCATTCAGCCCATCTCCAGTCTGTTACACAGGAACAGGAGGAGGCCATTCAGCCCCTCTCGAGGCATTTACACAGGAACATGAAGAGGCCATTCAGCCCCTTTCGAGTCTGTAACACAGTAACAGGAAGAGGCCATTCAGCCCCTCTTGAGGCTGTTACACAGGAACAGGAAGAGGCCATTCAGTCCCTGTCGAGTCTGTAACACAGGAACAGGAAGAGGCCATTCAGCCCCTTTCGAGACTGTAACACAGGAACAGGAGGAGGCCAATCAGCCCCTCTCGAGGACGTTACACAGGAACAGCAGGGGGCTATTCAGCCCCTTTCAAGGCTGTTACACAGGAACAGGAAGAGGCCATTCAGCCCCTCTCGAGCCTGTTACACAGGAACAGGAGGAGGCCATTCAGCCCCTCTCGAGCCTATTACACAGGTAAAGGAGGAGGCCATTCAGCCAGTCTCGAGTCTGTAACACAGGAACAGGAGGAGGCCATTCAGCCCCTCTCGAGGCTGTTACACAGGAACAGGAAGAGGCCATTCAGCCCCTCTCGAGCAGGTTACACAGAAACAGAATGAGGCCATTCAGCCCCTCTCGAGCAGGTTACACAGGAACAGGAGGTGGCCATTCAGCCCCTCTCGAGTCTGTAACACAGGAACATGAAGAGGCCATTCAGCCCCTCTCGAGGCTGTTACAGAGGAACAGGAGATGTCCATTCAGCCACTCTCGAGCCTTTTACACAGGAACAGGAGGAGGCCATTCTGCCCCTCTCGAGCCTGTTGCACTCGAACAGGAGGGGGCCATTCAGCCCCTCTTGAGCCTGTTGCACAGGAACAAGAGGAGGCCATTCTGCCCCTCTCGAGCCTGTTACACAGGAACAGGAGGGGACCATTCAGCCACTCTCAAGCCTTTTCCACATGAACTGGAGTAGGCCATTCAGCCCCTCTAGAGGCAGTTACACAGGAACAGGAGAAGGCCATTCAGCCCCTCTCGCGTCTGTTACACAGGAACAGGAGGAGGCATTTCAGCCCCTCTCGAGTCTGTAATACAGGAACAGGAAGAGGCCATTCAACCCATCTCGCGTCGGTTACACAGGAACAGGAGGAGGCCATTCAGCCCCTCTCAAACATTTTACACGGGAACAGGAGGAGCCCATTCAGCGCCTTTCGAGTCTGTACACAGGTTCAGGAGGAGGCCATTCAGCCCCTCGCGATCCTGTAACACAGGAACTGGAGGAGGCCATTCAGCCCCTTCCGAGCATGTTGCACATGAACAGTAGGAGGCCATTCAGCCCCTCTCAAGCCTGTTACACAGAAAGGAGGAGTCCATTCAGCCCCTCTTGAGCCTGTTACACAGGAACAGGAGGAGGCAATACATCCCATCTCGAGCCTGTTACACATGAACAGGAGGAGGCCATTCAGCCCCTCTAGAGTCTGTTACAGAGGAACATGTGGTTGCCATTCAGCCCATTTAGAGCCTGTTACACAACAACAGGAGAAGGCCATTCAGCCCCTCTTGAGCCTGTTACACAGAAAGAGGAGGAGGCCATTCAGCCCCTCTCGAGCCTGTAACATAGGAACAGGAGGAGGCCCCATTTAGCCCCTCTCGAGCGTGTTACACAGGAACAGGAGGAGGCCAATCAGCCCCTCTCGAGCCTGTTACACAGGAACTGGAGGAGGCCATTCAGCTCCTCTCGAGCCTGTTACACAGGAACAGGAAGAGGCCATTCAGCCCCTCTCGAGCCTGTAACATAGGAACAGGAGGAGGCCATTCAGCCCCTCTCGAGCCTGTTACACAGGAATAGGAGGAACCCATTCAGCCCCTCTCGATCCTGTTACACAGGAACAGGAGGAGGCCATTCAGCCCCTCTTGAGCCTGTTACATAGGAACAGGAGGAGGCCATTCAGCCCATCCCAAGCCTGTCGCACAGGAACAGGAGGAGTCCATTCAGCTCCGCACGAGCCGATTAAACAGGAACAGGAAGAGGCCATTCAGCCCCTCTCGTGCCTGTTACATAGGAACAGGAGGAGGCCCATTCAGCCCCTCTCGAGTCTGTTGCACAGGAACAGGAGGATGCCCATTTCAGCCCCTCTCGAGCCTGTTACACTGGAACAGGAGGAGGCCATTCAGCCCCTCTCGAGCCTGTTACACTGGAACAGGAGGAGGCCATTCAGACCATCTCAAGCCTGTTAAACAGGAACAGGAGGAACCCACTCTACCCCTCTGGTGCCTGTTACACAAAGAGAGGAGGAGGCCATTCAGCCCTTCTTGACGTAGTTATACAGGAACAAGAGGAGGCCATTCAGTCCCTCTCGATACTGTTACAGTGGAACAGGAGGAGGCCATTCAGCCCCTCTCGAGCCTGTAACATAGGAACAGGAGGAGGCCCCATTCAGCCCCTCTCGAGCCTTTTACTCAGGAACAGGAGAGGGCCACATTCAGCCCCTCTCGATCCTGTTACACATGAACAGGAAGAGGCCATTCAGCCCCTCTCGAGCCTGTTACACAGGAACAGGAGGAGGCAATCATCCCATCTCGAGCCTGTTACACATGAACAGGAGGAGGCCATTCAGCCCCTCTAGAGTCTGTTACAGAGGAACATGTGGATGCCATTCAGCCCATTTAGAGCCTGTTACACAACAACAGGATGAGGCCATTCAGCCCCTCTTGAGCCTGTTACACAGAAAGAGGAGGAGGCCATTCAGCCCCTCTCGAGCCAGTAACATAGGAACAGGAGGAGGCCAATCAGCCCCTCTCGAACCTGTTACACAGGAACAGGAGGAGGCCATTCAGCCCCTCACGAGCCTGTTACACGGGAACAGGAGGAGCCCATTCAGCCCGTCTCGAGTCTGTTACACAGGAACAGGAGGAGGCCATTCAGCCCCTCTCGAGTCTGTTACACAGGAACAGGAGGAGGCCATTCAGCCCCTCTCGAGCCTGTTAAGCAGGAACAGGAGGAGCCCATTCAGCCCCTCTTGAGATTGTTACACAGGAACAGGAGGACTCCATTCAGCCCCTCTCGAGCCTGTTACACAGGAACAGTAGGAGGCCGTTCAGCCCCTCTCGAGCATGTTACACAGGAACAGGAGAAGCCCATTCAGCCCCACTTGAGCCTCTTACACAGGAACAGGAGGAGGCCATTCAGCCCCTCTTGAGCCTGTTACGCAGGAACAGGAGGAAGCCATTCTGGCCCTCTCGAGCCTGTTACACAGGAACAGGAATAGGCCATTCAGCCCCTCTCGAGTCTGTTACTCAGGAACACAATGAGCCCATTCAGCCCCTCTCGAGCCTGTTACACAGGAACAGGAGGAGGCCATTCAGCCCCTCTCGAGCCTGTTACACAGGAACAGGAGGAATCCATTCAGCCCCTCTCGAGCATGTTACACAGGAACAGGAGGAACCCATTCAGCCCCTCTCGAGCCTGTTACACAGGAACAGGAGGAGGCCATTCAGCCCCTTTCGAGCCTGTTACACAGGAACAGGAAGAGGCCATTCAGCCCCTCTCGAGTCTGTTACTCAGGAACACAAGGAGCCCATTCAGCCCCTCTCGAGACTGTTACACAGGAACAGGAGGAGGCCATTCAGCCCCTCTCGAGCATGTTACACAGGAACAGGAGGAGCCCATTCAGCCCGTCTCGAGTCTGTTACACAGGAACAGGAGGAGGCCATTTAGCCCCTCTCGAGCCTGTTACGCAGGAACAGGAGGAGCCCATTCAGCCCCTCTCGAGACTGTTACACAGGAACAGGAGGACTCCATTCAGCCCCTCTCGAGCATGTTACACAGGAACAGGAGGAACCCATTCAGCCCCTCTTGAGCCTGTTACACAGAAACAGGAGGAACCCATTCAGCCCCTCTCGAGCATGTTACACAGGAACATGAGGAGCCCATTCAGCCATCTCCAGTCTGTTACACAGGAACAGGAAGAGGCCATTCAGCCCCTCTCGAGGCATTTACACAGGAACATGAAGAGGCCATTCAGCCCCTTTTGAGTCTGTAACACAGTAACAGGAAGTGGCCATTCAGCCCCTCTCGAGGCTGTTACACAGGAAGAGGAGGAGGCCATTCAGCCCCTCTCGAGGCTGTTACACAGGAACAGGAAGAGGCCATTCAGTCCCTGTCGAGTCTTTAACACAGGAACAGGAAGAGGCCATTCAGCCCCTTTCGAGTGTGTAACACAGGAACAGGAAGAGGCCATTCAGCCCCTCTCGAGGCCGTTACACAGGAACAGGAGGGGGCCATTCAGCCCCTTTCGAGGCTGTTACACAGGAACAGGAAGAGGCCATTGAGCCCCTCTCGAGCCTGTTACGCAGGAACAGGAGGAGGCCTTTGAGCCCCTCTCGAGACTGTTACACAGGAACAGGAGGACGCCATTCAGCCCCTCTCGAGCATGTTACACAGGAACAGGAGGAGCCCATTCAGCCCGTCTCGAGTCTGTTACACAGGAACAGGAGGAGGCCATTCAGCCCCTCTCGAGCCTGTTACACAGGAACAGGAGGAACCCATTCAGCCCCTCTCGAGCATGTTACACAGGAACATGAGGAGCCCATTCAGCCCATCTCAAGTCTGTTACACAGGAACAGGAGGAGGCCATTCAGCCCCTCTCGAGGCATTTACACAGTAACAGGAAGAGGCCATTCAGCCCCTTTCGAGTCTGTAACACAGTAACAGGAAGAGGCCATTCAGCCCCTTTCGAGGCTGTTACAGAGGAAGAGGAGGAGGCCATTCAGCCCCTCTCGGGGCTGTTACACAGGAACAGGAAGAGGCCATTCAGCCCCTCTCGAGGCTGTTACACAGGAACAGGAAGAGGCCATTCAGCCCCTCTTGAGCAGGTTACACAGGAACAGAATGAGGCCATTCAGCCCCTCTCCAGCAGGTTACACAGGAACAGGAGGAGGCCATTCAGACCCTGTAGATCCTGTTACACTGGAACAGTAGGAGTCCATTCAGCCCCTCCCGATCCTGTTACACAGGAACAGGAGGGGGCCATTCAGCCACTCTTAAGCCTTTTCCACAGGAACCGGATTAGGCCATTCAGCCCCTCTAGAGGCAGTTACACAGGAACAGGAGGAGGCCATTCAGCCCCACTCGAGTCTGTAATACAGGAACAGGAAGAGGCCATTCAGCCCATCTCGAGCCTGTTACACAGGAACAGGAGGAGGCGATTCAGCCCCTCTCGAGGCTGTTACACAGGAACAGGAGGAGGCCATTCAGCCCCTCTCAAACATTTTACGCAGGAACAGGAGGAGGCCATTCATCCCCTCTCGTGCCTGTCGCACAGGAACAGGAGGACTCCATTCAGCCCCTCTCGAGACTGTTACACAGGAACAGGAGGAGCCCATTCAGCCCGTCTCGAGTCTGTTACACAGGAGGAGGAGGAGGCCATTCAGCCCCTCTCGAGCCTGTTACACAGGAACAGGAGGAACCCATTCAGCCCCTCTCGAGCCTGTTACACAAAAACAGGAGGAGGCCATTCAGCCCCTGTTGAGCATGTTACACAGGAACATGAGGAGTCCATTCAGCCCCTCTCAAGGCATTTACACAGGAACAGGAAGAGGCCATTCAGCCCCTTTCGAGTCTGTAACACAGGAACAGGAAGAGGCCATTCAGCCCCTCTCGAGGCTGTTACACAGGAACAGGAGGAGGCCATTCAGCCCCTTTCGAGGCTGTTACACAGGAACAGGAGGAGGCCGTTCAGCCCTTCTTGACGTAGTTATACAGGAACAAGAGGAGTCCATTCAGTCCCTCTCGATACAGTTAAAGTGGAACAGGAGGAGGCCATTCAGCCCCTCTCGAGCCTGTTACACAGGAAGTGGAGGAGGCCATTCAGCCCCTCTCGAGCCTGTAACATAGGAACAGGAGGAGGCCCCATTCAGCCCCTCTCGAGCCTTTTACTCAGGAACAGGACAGGGCCCCATTCAGCCCCTCTCGAGCCTGTTACACAGGAACATGAGGAGCCCATTCAGCCCATCTCCAGTCTGTTACACAGGAACAGGAGGAGGCCATTCAGCCCCTCTCGAGGCATTTACACAGGAACATGAAGAGGCCATTCAGCCCCTTTCGAGTCTGTAACACAGTAACAGGAAGAGGCCATTCAGCCCCTCTTGAGGCTGTTACACAGGAACAGGAAGAGGCCATTCAGTCCCTGTCGAGTCTGTAACACAGGAACAGGAAGAGGCCATTCAGCCCCTTTCGAGACTGTAACACAGGAACAGGAGGAGGCCAATCAGCCCCTCTCGAGGACGTTACACAGGAACAGGAGGGGGCTATTCAGCCCCTTTCAAGGCTGTTACACAGGAACAGGAAGAGGCCATTCAGCCCCTCTCGAGCCTGTTACACAGGAACAGGAGGAGGCCATTCAGCCCCTCTCGAGCCTATTACACAGGTAAAGGAGGAGGCCATTCAGCCAGTCTCGAGTCTGTAACACAGGAACAGGAGGAGGCCATTCAGCCCCTCTCGAGGCTGTTACACAGGAACAGGAAGAGGCCATTCAGCCCCTCTCGAGCAGGTTACACAGAAACAGAATGAGGCCATTCAGCCCCTCTCGAGCAGGTTACACAGGAACAGGAGGTGGCCATTCAGCCCCTCTCGAGTCTGTAACACAGGAACATGAAGAGGCCATTCAGCCCCTCTCGAGGCTGTTACAGAGGAACAGGAGATGTCCATTCAGCCACTCTCGAGCCTTTTACACAGGAACAGGAGGAGGCCATTCTGCCCCTCTTGAGCCTGTTGCACTCGAACAGGAGGGGGCCATTCAGCCCCTCTTGAGCCTGTTGCACAGGAACAAGAGGAGGCCATTCTGCCCCTCTCGAGCCTGTTACACAGGAACAGGAGGGGACCATTCAGCCACTCTCAAGCCTTTTCAACAGGAACTGGAGTAGGCCATTCAGCCCCTCTAGAGGCAGTTACACAGGAACAGGAGAAGGCCATTCAGCCCCTCTCGCGTCTGTTACACAGGAACAGGAGGAGGCATTTCAGCCCCTCTCGAGTCTGTAATACAGGAACAGGAAGAGGCCATTCAACCCATCTCGCGTCTGTTACACAGGAACAGGAGGAGGCCATTCAGCCCCTCTCAAACATTTTACACGGGAACAGGAGGAGCCCATTCAGCGCCTTTCGAGTCTGTACACAGGTTCAGGAGGAGGCCATTCAGCCCCTCGCGATCCTGTAACACAGGAACTGGAGGAGGCCATTCAGCCCCTTCCGAGCATGTTGCACATGAACAGTAGGAGGCCATTCAGCCCCTCTCAAGCCTGTTACACAGAAAGGAGGAGTCCATTCAGCCCCTCTTGAGCCTGTTACACAGGAACAGGAGGAGGCAATACATCCCATCTCGAGCCTGTTACACATGAACAGGAGGAGGCCATTCAGCCCCTCTAGAGTCTGTTACAGAGGAACATGTGGTTGCCATTCAGCCCATTTAGAGCCTGTTACACAACAACAGGAGAAGGCCATTCAGCCCCTCTTGAGCCTGTTACACAGAAAGAGGAGGAGGCCATTCAGCCCCTCTCGAGCCTGTAACATAGGAACAGGAGGAGGCCCCATTTAGCCCCTCTCGAGCGTGTTACACAGGAACAGGAGGAGGCCAATCAGCCCCTCTCGAGCCTGTTACACAGGAACTGGAGGAGGCCATTCAGCTCCTCTCGAGCCTGTTACACAGGAACAGGAAGAGGCCATTCAGCCCCTCTCGAGCCTGTAACATAGGAACAGGAGGAGGCCATTCAGCCCCTCTCGAGCCTGTTACACAGGAATAGGAGGAACCCATTCAGCCCCTCTCGATCCTGTTACACAGGAACAGGAGGAGGCCATTCAGCCCCTCTTGAGCCTGTTACATAGGAACAGGAGGAGGCCATTCAGCCCATCCCAAGCCTGTCGCACAGGAACAGGAGGAGTCCATTCAGCTCCGCACGAGCCGATTAAACAGGAACAGGAAGAGGCCATTCAGCCCCTCTCGTGCCTGTTACATAGGAACAGGAGGAGGCCCATTCAGCCCCTCTCGAGTCTGTTGCACAGGAACAGGAGGATGCCCATTTCAGCCCCTCTCGAGCCTGTTACACTGGAACAGGAGGAGGCCATTCAGCCCCTCTCGAGCCTGTTACACTGGAACAGGAGGAGGCCATTCAGACCATCTCAAGCCTGTTAAACAGGAACAGGAGGAACCCACTCTACCCCTCTGGTGCCTGTTACACAAAGAGAGGAGGAGGCCATTCAGCCCTTCTTGACGTAGTTATACAGGAACAAGAGGAGGCCATTCAGTCCCTCTCGATACTGTTACAGTGGAACAGGAGGAGGCCATTCAGCCCCTCTCGAGCCTGTAACATAGGAACAGGAGGAGGCCCCATTCAGCCCCTCTCGAGCCTTTTACTCAGGAACAGGAGAGGGCCACATTCAGCCCCTCTCGATCCTGTTACACATGAACAGGAAGAGGCCATTCAGCCCCTCTCGAGCCTGTTACACAGGAACAGGAGGAGGCAATCATCCCATCTCGAGCCTGTTACACATGAACAGGAGGAGGCCATTCAGCCCCTCTAGAGTCTGTTACAGAGGAACATGTGGATGCCATTCAGCCCATTTAGAGCCTGTTACACAACAACAGGATGAGGCCATTCAGCCCCTCTTGAGCCTGTTACACAGAAAGAGGAGGAGGCCATTCAGCCCCTCTCGAGCCAGTAACATAGGAACAGGAGGAGGCCAATCAGCTCCTCTCGAACCTGTTACACAGGAACAGGAGGAGGCCATTCAGCCCCTCACGAGCCTGTTACACGGGAACAGGAGGAGCCCATTCAGCCCGTCTCGAGTCTGTTACACAGGAACAGGAGGAGGCCATTCAGCCCCTCTCGAGTCTGTTACACAGGAACAGGAGGAGGCCATTCAGCCCCTCTCGAGCCTGTTACGCAGGAACAGGAGGAGCCCATTCAGCCCCTCTTGAGATTGTTACACAGGAACAGGAGGACTCCATTCAGCCCCTCTCGAGCCTGTTACACAGGAACAGTAGGAGGCCGTTCAGCCCCTCTCGAGCATGTTACACAGGAACAGGAGAAGCCCATTCAGCCCCACTTGAGCCTCTTACACAGGAACAGGAGGAGGCCATTCAGCCCCTCTTGAGCCTGTTACGCAGGAACAGGAGGAAGCCATTCTGGCCCTCTCGAGCCTGTTACACAGGAACAGGAATAGGCCATTCAGCCCCTCTCGAGTCTGTTACTCAGGAACACAATGAGCCCATTCAGCCCCTCTCGAGCCTGTTACACAGGAACAGGAGGAGGCCATTCAGCCCCTCTCGAGCCTGTTACACAGGAACAGGAGGACTCCATTCAGCCCCTCTCGAGCATGTTACACAGGAACAGGAGGAACCCATTCAGCCCCTCTCGAGCATGTTAGACAGAAACAGGAGGAGGCCGTTCAGCCCCCCTTGAGAATGTGACACAGGAACAGGAGGAGGCCATTCAGCCCCTGTCGAGTCTGTAACACAGGAACAGGAAGAGGCCATTCAGTCCCTGTCGAGTCTGTAACACAGGAACAGGAAGAGGCCATTCAGCCCCTCTCGAGCCTGTTACACAGGAACAGGAGGAACCCATTCAGCCCCTCTCGAGCATGTTAGACAGAAACAGGAGGAGGCCGTTCAGCCCCTCTTGAGAATGTGACACAGGAACAGGAGGAGGCCATTCAGCCCCTGTCGAGTCTGTAACACAGGAACAGGAAGAGGCCATTCAGCCCCTTTCGAGTCTGTAACACAGGAATAGGAAGAGGCCATTCAGCCCCTCTTGAGGCTGTTACACAGGAACAGGAGGAGTCCATTCAGCCCCTTTCGATGCTGTTACACAGGAACAGGAAGAGGCCATTCAGCCCCTCTCGAGCCTGTTACACAGGAACAGGAGGCGGCCATTCAGCCCCTCTCGTGCCTATTACACAGGAACAGGTGGAGGCCATTCAGCCCCTCTCGAGCCTGTTACACGGGAACAGGAGGAGCCCATTCAGCCCGTCTCGAGTCTGTTACACAGGAACAGGAGTAGGCCATTCAGCCCCTCTCGAGTCTGTTACACAGGAACAGGAGGAGGCCATTCAGCCCCTCTCGAGCCTGTTACGCAGGAACAGGAGGAGCCCATTCAGCCCCTCTTGAGATTGTTACACAGGAACAGGAGGACTCCATTCAGCCCGTCTCGAGTCTGTTACACAGGAACAGGAGGAGGCCATTCAGCCCCACTTGAGCCTGTTATACAGGAACAGGAGGAAACCATTCAGCCCCTCTCGAGCCTGTTACACAGGAACAGTAGGAGGCCGTTCAGCCCCTCTCGAGCATGTTACACAGGAACAGGAGAAGCCCATTCAGCCCCACTTGAGCCTCTTACACAGGAACAGGAGGAGGCCATTCAGCCCCTCATGAGCCTGTTACGCAGGAACAGGAGGAAGCCATTCTGGCCCTCTCGAGCCTGTTACACAGGAACAGGAATAGGCCATTCAGCCCCTCTCGAGTCTGTTACTCAGGAACACAATGAGCCCATTCAGCCCCTCTCGAGCCTGTTACACAGGAACAGGAGGAGGCCATTCAGCCCCTCTCGAGCCTGTTACACAGGAACAGGAGGAATCCATTCAGCCCCTCTCGAGCATGTTACACAGGAACAGGAGGAACCCATTCAGCCCCTCTCGAGCCTGTTACACAGGAACAGGAGGAGGCCATTCAGCCCCTTTCGAGCCTGTTACACAGGAACAGGAAGAGGTCATTCAGCCCCTCTCGAGTCTGTTACTCAGGAACACAAGGAGCCCATTCAGCCCCTCTCGAGACTGTTACACAGGAACAGGAGGAGGCCATTCAGCCCCTCTCGAGCATGTTACACAGGAACAGGAGGAGCCCATTCAGCCCGTCTCGAGTCTGTTACACAGGAACAGGAGGAGGCCATTTAGCCCCTCTCGAGCCTGTTACGCAGGAACAGGAGGAGCCCATTGAGCCCCTCTCGAGACTGTTACACAGGAACAGGAGGACTCCATTCAGCCCCTCTCGAGCATGTTACACAGGAACAGGAGGAACCCATTCAGCCCCTCTCGAGCATGTTAGACAGAAACAGGAGGAGGCCGTTCAGCCCCTCTTGAGAATGTGACACAGGAACAGGAGGAGGCCATTCAGCCCCTGTCGAGTCTGTAACACAGGAACAGGAAGAGGCCATTCAGTCCCTGTCGAGTCTGTAACACAGGAACAGGAAGAGGCCATTCAGCCCCTCTCGAGCCTGTTACACAGGAACAGGAGGAACCCATTCAGCCCCTCTCGAGCATGTTAGACAGAAACAGGAGGAGGCCGTTCAGCCCCTCTTGAGAATGTGACACAGGAACAGGAGGAGGCCATTCAGCCCCTGTCGAGTCTGTAACACAGGAACAGGAAGAGGCCATTCAGCCCCTTTCGAGTCTGTAACACAGGAATAGGAAGAGGCCATTCAGCCCCTCTTGAGGCTGTTACACAGGAACAGGAGGAGTCCATTCAGCCCCTTTCGATGCTGTTACACAGGAACAGGAAGAGGCCATTCAGCCCCTCTCGAGCCTGTTACACAGGAACAGGAGGCGGCCATTCAGCCCCTCTCGTGCCTATTACACAGGAACAGGTGGAGGCCATTCAGCCCCTCTCGAGCCTGTTACACGGGAACAGGAGGAGCCCATTCAGCCCGTCTCGAGTCTGTTACACAGGAACAGGAGTAGGCCATTCAGCCCCTCTCGAGTCTGTTACACAGGAACAGGAGGAGGCCATTCAGCCCCTCTCGAGCCTGTTACGCAGGAACAGGAGGAGCCCATTCAGCCCCTCTTGAGATTGTTACACAGGAACAGGAGGACTCCATTCAGCCCGTCTCGAGTCTGTTACACAGGAACAGGAGGAGGCCATTCAGCCCCACTTGAGCCTGTTATACAGGAACAGGAGGAAACCATTCAGCCCCTCTCGAGCCTGTTACACAGGAACAGTAGGAGGCCGTTCAGCCCCTCTCGAGCATGTTACACAGGAACAGGAGAAGCCCATTCAGCCCCACTTGAGCCTCTTACAAAGGAACAGGAGGAGGCCATTCAGCCCCTCTTGAGCCTGTTACGCAGGAACAGGAGGAAGCCATTCTGGCCCTCTCGAGCCTGTTACACAGGAACAGGAATAGGCCATTCAGCCCCTCTCGAGTCTGTTACTCAGGAACACAATGAGCCCATTCAGCCCCTCTCGAGCCTGTTACACAGGAACAGGAGGAGGCCATTCAGCCCCTCTCGAGCATGTTACACAGGAACAGGAGGAACCCATTCAGCCCCTCTCGAGCCTGTTACTCAGGAACAGGAGGAGGCCATTCAGCCCCTCTCGAGCCTGTTACACAGGAACAGGAAGAGGCCATTCAGCCCCTCTCGAGTCTGTTACTCAGGAACACAATGAGCCCATTCAGCCCCTCTCGAGACTGTTACACAGGAACAGGAGGAGGCCATTCAGCCCCTCTCGAGCATGTTACACAGGAACAGGAGGACTCCATTCAGCCCCTCTCGAGCTTGTAACACAGGAACAGGAGGAGGCCATTCAGCCCCTCTCGAGGCATTTGCACAGGAACAGGAAGAGGCCATTCAGCCCCTGTCGAGTCTGTAACACAGGAACAGGAAGAGGCCATTCAGTCCCTCTCGAGTCTGTAACACAGGAACAGGAAGAGGCCATTCAGCCCCTTTCGAGTCTGTAACACAGGAATAGGAAGAGGCCATTCAGCCCCTCTTGAGGCTGTTACACAGGAACAGGAGGAGTCCATTCAGCCCCTTTCGAGGCTGTTACACAGGAACAGGAAGAGGCCATTCAGCCCCTCTCGAGCCTGTTACACAGGAACAGGAGGCGGCCATTCAGCCCCTCTCGTGCCTATTACACAGGAACAGGAGGAGGCCATTCAGCCCCTCTCGAGCCTGTTACACGGGAACAGGAGGAGCCCATTCAGCCCGTCTCGAGTCTGTTACACAGGAACAGGAGGAGGCCATTCAGCCCCTCTCGAGTCTGTTACACAGGAACAGGAGGAGGCCATTCAGCCCCTCTCGAGCCTGTTACGCAGGAACAGGAGGAGCCCATTCAGCCCCTCTTGAGATTGTTACACAGGAACAGGAGGACTCCATTCAGCCCCTCTCGAGCCTGTTGCACAGGAACAGTAGGAGGCCGTTCAGCCCCTCTCGAGCATGTTACACAGGAACAGGAGAAGCCCATTCAGCCCCACTTGAGCCTCTTACACAGGAACAGGAGGAGGCCATTCAGCCCCTCTTGAGCCTGTTACGCAGGAACAGGTGGAAGCCATTCTGGCCCTCTCGAGCCTGTTACACAGGAACAGGAATAGGCCATTCAGCCCCTCTCGAGTCTGTTACTCCAGGAACACAATGAGCCCATTCAGCCCCTCTCGAGCCTGTTACACAGGAACAGGAGGAGGCCATTCAGCCCCCTCTCGAGCCTGTTACACAGGAACAGGAGGAATCCATTCAGCCCCTCTCGAGCATGTTACACAGGAACAGGAGGAACCCATTCAGCCCCTCTCGAGCCTGTTACACAGGAACAGGAGGAGGCCATTCAGCCCCTTTCGAGCCTGTTACACAGGAACAGGAAGAGGCCATTCAGCCCCTCTCGAGTCTGTTACTCAGGAACACAAGGAGCCCATTCAGCCCCTCTCGAGACTGTTACACAGGAACAGGAGGAGGCCATTCAGCCCCCTCTCGAGCATGTTACACAGGAACAGGAGGAGCCCATTCAGCCCGTCTCGAGTCTGTTACACAGGAACAGGAGGAGGCCATTTAGCCCCTCTCGAGCCTGTTACGCAGGAACAGGAGGAGCCCATTCAGCCCCTCTCGAGACTGTTACACAGGAACAGGAGGACTCCATTCAGCCCCTCTCGAGCATGTTACACAGGAACAGGAGGAACCCCATTCAGCCCCTCTCGAGCATGTTAGACAGAAACAGGAGGAGGCCGTTCAGCCCCTCTTGAGAATGTGACACAGGAACAGGAGGAGGCCATTCAGCCCCTGTCGAGTCTGTAACACAGGAACAGGAAGAGGCATTCAGTCCCTGTCGAGTCTGTAACACAGGAACAGGAAGAGGCCATTCAGCCCCTCTCGAGCCTGTTACACAGGAACAGGAGGAACCCATTCAGCCCCTCTCGAGCATGTTAGACAGAAACAGGAGGAGGCCGTTCAGCCCCTCTTGAGAATGTGACACAGGAACAGGAGGAGGCCATTCAGCCCCTGTCGAGTCTGTAACACAGGAACCAGGAAGAGGCCATTCAGCCCCTTTCGAGTCTGTAACACAGGAATAGGAAGAGGCCATTCAGCCCCTCTTGAGGCTGTTACACAGGAACAGGAGGAGTCCATTCAGCCCCTTTCGATGCTGTTACACAGGAACAGGAAGAGGCCATTCAGCCCCCTCTCGAGCCTGTTACACAGGAACAGGAGGCGGCCATTCAGCCCCTCTCGTGCCTATTACACAGGAACAGGTGGAGGCCATTCAGCCCCTCTCGAGCCTGTTACACGGGAACAGGAGGAGCCCATTCAGCCCGTCTCGAGTCTGTTACACAGGGAACAGGAGTAGGCCATTCAGCCCCTCTCGAGTCTGTTACACAGGAACAGGAGGAGGCCATTCAGCCCCCTCTCGAGCCTGTTACGCAGGAACAGGAGGAGCCCATTCAGCCCCTCTTGAGATTGTTACACAGGAACAGGAGGACTCCATTCAGCCCGTCTCGAGTCTGTTACACAGGAACAGGAGGAGGCCATTCAGCCCCACTTGAGCCTGTTATACAGGAACAGGAGGAAACCATTCAGCCCCTCTCGAGCCTGTTACACAGGAACAGTAGGAGGCCGTTCAGCCCCCTCTCGAGCATGTTACACAGGAACAGGAGAAGCCCATTCAGCCCCACTTGAGCCTCTTACAAGGAACAGGAAGAGCCCATTCAGCCCCTCTTGAGCCTGTTACGCAGGAACAGGAGGAAGCCATTCTGGCCCTCTCGAGCCTGTTACACAGGAACAGGAATAGGCCATTCAGCCCCTCTCGAGTCTGTTACTCAGGAACACAATGAGCCCATTCAGCCCCTCTCGAGCCTGTTACACAGGAACAGGAGGAGGCCATTCAGCCCCTCTCGAGCATGTTACTCAGGAACAGGAGGAACCCATTCAGCCCCTCTCGAGCCTGTTACTCAGGAACAGGAGGAGGGCCATTCAGCCCCTCTCGAGCCTGTTACACAGGAACAGGAAGAGGCCATTCAGCCCCTCTCGAGTCTGTTACTCAGGAACACAATGAGCCCATTCAGCCCCTCTCGAGACTGTTACACAGGAACAGGAGGAGGGCCATTCAGCCCCTCTCGAGCATGTTACACAGGAACAGGAGGACTCCATTCAGCCCCTCTCGAGCATGTAACACAGGAACAGGAGGAGGCCATTCAGCCCCTCTCGAGGCATTTGCACAGGAACAGGAAGAGGCCATTCAGCCCCTGTCGAGTCTGTAACACAGGAACAGGAAGAGGCCATTCAGTCCCTCTCGAGTCTGTAACACAGGAACAGGAAGAGGCCATTCAGCCCCTTTCGAGTCTGTAACACAGGAATAGGAAGAGGCCATTCAGCCCCTCTTGAGGCTGTTACACAGGAACAGGAGGAGTCCATTCAGCCCCTTTCGAGGCTGTTACACAGGAACAGGAAGAGGCCATTCAGCCCCTCTCGAGCCTGTTACACAGGAACAGGAGGCGGCCATTCAGCCCCCTCTCGTGGCCTATTACACAGGAACAGGAGGAGGCCATTCAGCCCCCTCTCGAGCCTGTTACACGGGAACAGGAAGGAGCCCATTCAGCCCATCTCGAGTCTGTTACACAGGAACAGGAGGAGGCCATTCAGCCCCCTCTCGAGTCTGTTACACAGGAACAGGAGGAGGCCATTCAGCCCCTCTCGAGCCTGTTACGCAGGAACAGGAGGAGCCCATTCAGCCCCTCTTGTGATTGTTACACAGGAACAGGAGGACTCCATTCAGCCCCTCTCGAGCATGTTACACAGGAACAGGAGGAGCCCATTCAGCCCCGTCTCGAGTCTGTTACACAGGAACAGGAGGAGGCCATTCAGCCCCTCTCGAGCCTGTTACACAGGAACAGGAGGAGGCCATTCAGCCCCCTCTCGAGCATGTTACACAGGAACAGGAGAAGCCCATTCAGCCCCACTTGAGCCTCTTACACAGGAACACAAGAGGCCATTCGGCCCCCTCTTGAGCCTGTTATGCAGGAACAGGAGGAGGTCATTCATCCCCTCTTGAGTCTGTAACGCAGGAACAGGAGGAGGCCATTCTGGCCCTCTCGAGCCTGTTACACAGGAACAGGAAGAGGCCATTCAGCCCCTCTCAAGTCTGTTACACAGGAACAGGAAAAGGCCATTCAGCCCCTCTTGAGTCTTTTACACATGAACAGGAGGAGGCCATTCAGCCCCTCTCGAGCATCATACACAGGAACAGGAGGAGGCCATTCAGCCCTTCTCGAGCCTGTTACACAGGAACTGGAGGAAGTCATTCAGCCCCTCTCGAGTCTGTTACACAGGAACTGGAGGGAGTCTGTTACACAGGAACTGGAGGAAGTCATTCAGTCCCTCTCGAGCCTGTTACACAGGAACAGGAGGAGGCCATTCAGCCCCTCTCGAGTCTGTTACACAGGAACAGGAAAAGGCCATTCAGCCCCTCTCGAGCCTGTTACACAGGAACAGGAGCAGTCCATTCAGCCCCTCTCGATCCTGTTACACAGGAACAGGCGGAGGCCATTCAGCCCCTCTGAGCCTGCTACACAGGAACAGGAAGAGGCCATTCAGCCCCTCACGTGGCTGTTACACAGGAACAGGAAGAGGCCATTCAGCCCCTCGCGAGTCTGTTACACAGGAATAGGCGGAGGCCATTCAGCCCGTATCGAGCCTTTTACAAGGGAATAGGAAGAGGCCATTCAGCCCCTCTCGAGTTTGTTACACATGAACAGGAGGAGGCCATTCAGCCCCTCTCGAGCCTAAAACACAGGGACAGGAATGGGGGACATTCAGCACCTCTAGAGTCTATTACACAGGAACAGGAACAGGCCATTCAGCCCCTCTCGAGGCTTTTACACATGAACAGGAGGAGGCCATTGAG